>JAZKJV010009802.1:0-92500 GCA_037367405.1 Ottelia alismoides
TTTTAAAAAATCGGAAAAAGGGTAAAACAGTGGATCAATGTGCAGCCAGACTTGAAAGGCCAATTAAAAATATATAATTGGCCTATAAAAATAAAGAGACAATTTTTATAAAAATATATAAAAATAAACTACAGAAAAAGAGTTTGCATTTTTTTTGAATTTTATAGAATTTTTAATGATTTTTATAAGATTCTTAGGGTTTTTCAATTTTTATGGGTTTTATAAAATCTAAAAGAGCCAAAAATTAGAGCCAAAAATTAGATAGAAGGTAGAAAAATAATAAAACAAACTATCCCTAATTTTTTTGGAATTTTTAGAAAAGTTTTTTATATTTTTCTTTGATTTTCTTTCCAAACAATAACAAAAAATATGTGTTTTTTAATTTTTTAAAAATAAAAAAAAACAAGAAAAATGTCCCAAAAAATAGGGAAATGTTTACACAGTGACAAGAGACATCTATCCAAATTTCATTGGATATGGGTTTGATTTGCTATTTTATTCAATACAAACAAGGCACACAACATACTAGGATCTATTTGCAAAGAAACATAGTTTCGGGGGCTTAAATGTATCACGTGCTGAAAGTACAGGGGGTTCAATACAAAATGCTCATAAATTTCAACACATGCTCAAATAAATCCACGTACAGGGGTATAAATGCAATTATACAAAATAAATTTGCATTTCATAACATTTAGAAAACCCTAAGCCCACATATGCAAAATGTCCAAAACTCACGTGACGACGCACGTGCTTCACACTATAGGGACTAGAATGCAATTACTCAAAACTACCAGGTCCAAAGTGCAAATGTACCAAAATAAAAACAACTACGTAAAATATTTACATGACTAAATTGTAAATGCAAATGGAGGAGGCCTAAGTGCAAATTACCCCCGTTATTCAGATCAACGGCTGAAGAGGTGCCACATGGAAATCCAATGGTTGAGATGCGAGGGTACCCCTTCAGCGAGGGACGCTTCAGATGAGGTCCTCTGGTGATCGGACGACTGTGAGCCTCTCGCGGATGAATGGATACGATCTGAACTGGGCGAGAGACGCGATCGGACAGCTGTTAAGGCTCCTGGAAGAACTCGACGCCGGCGAGGTTCGCCGGCCCGTGGCGCGCGATAGAGGCCTCCTCAACTGCAGCTAGGATAGGGAAATCGAAGCTAGCGATGCTCCGCAGCGAGTGGTGATCGCTCAGATTGGGTCGGAGATGTCGGAGGCGCTCCAACGACGAAGATGGCTCGGAGCTCCTGTGCCAGGACCAGTTGGAACCCCATATGGGGTCCTTAGACCTGCAAACCTGCACAGAATGGATCCTGGGTCGAGGGAAAAGTGCCTCGACCCGGGTGAGAGGTGAAATCGATGATCGGATAAGGTGGGGTCGTGGGTCTTCGGCAAGGCGACGGCGGAGGAGACCTAAGATCCTGCTCTGGGGTGAGTCAGGGTGATCGAGGTGCATAGAAGGTTTAGAGGAGTCTCGTGAAGGCGATGGTTGGGTCGGATGATCGGACGGGTGACTGGATCATCGGGAAATGGCCGGCAAAGGGCGGCGGCGCAAAACGCGAATTTGAGAAATTAGGCTAACCTAAGGGGTATTGAGGGTAACTTATGGACGTATTCGACTGTGCTGGAGGTCAGGAAGCTCCTGGGGTCGTCGCTTTGATGACTCATCGAGGCTAGAGGCTCAGCTTGCTCGGTGGCGGAGTACGGCGGCGAAGCTCGCCGTTTCGGTGGCTGCAACCCTCTACTCCTCACTGTGACACCCTCTCTCGATAGCTGTCAATCTAGGGAGAAGGATGGAGGCCCTGGGACTAGAAGACGATGTCCAAAGATGTCTGGAATGTGCGGCGGAGCTGAGACCTTATAGTGCTAGGTGTCCGGGAAGACGCGAGTGTATCGGAGCTCGAATCCCTAGGTAGATCCCCGGGCGAGGGTCTCGGATCAATCAATGATAATCGGGGCCTGGGGTTTGAATGAATGGAGGTCGGGTTAGGTTGGGAAAATTTTGAGAAATCGGGTCAGAAACCCGATTCGCGAGGAAGTGGTCCGCGGGGGAGAGTTGACCAGGGGTCAACAATCCCCCGTGGACCAATGGAAAAATTCCTTTAGTTAATTATTTGAAAATTCATTTAAAATTAGTAAACGATTTTATTTTATAAAAGTTTGAACATGAAAAATGTTTATTATTTTTCAAATTATCTTTTAGTGATTTTTATTTATTTTTTTTGAAAAATAAATGACGTATATACATATATTATTAATATATATAGGTATATGTACATATGTATTTTTGAATTTTTTATTTTTATTGTTTTATTTTTGTAAAATTATTACAATTTTATATTTTATTTATTTATAACATAAAATTGGAATAGAAAGGTATTTTTATTTTATTTTATGATTTATTTACATAGTTAAATAAATAGATCTATATACATATGTACATGGTATATATACAAGGTTGGAAATTAATTTTATTATTTTTCTTTGTATTTTTATTTTTCTGATTTTTATTTTATTTTTATAAATATGTATAAAATATGAGAAACACTTTTTTTATTTTTATTTTGAGGAAAATAAAATTATTTATATACATCAGTGTATGTGCAAGTATGATTGACCTTATCTCTCTTTACTTGGTTTCTTTTGCAGTCAGGCCCATGCTGAGCCCTCCCTTGGGATTAGGTCACTGAATATTTAGTCTAAATATTTCCCTCTTTTTCTTTTATTTCTTTATTCCTTTATTTTTACACAAAAACATGCTAAATATGAATAATTACATGATGCATGCATTTTGACAATTTATCGTATTTACATGTATTTACATGGTATTTTGCCAAGGTTTCTAGCTAAAATAAAGGAATAAAGAGTGATGAATGGGGATTCATCATATAACTATCAAAAATAGGGCTTTGACTTTTCAAAAATATATATTAGTTGCGATCGAGCGGGGGTGAGTTGAGGCTAGGTGATCAACTAGCTGATCAACAATTGCTGCCCCTGATCTGCCTTTCGAGTGATGAATTAAAGGTCGACGGAAAGGTTCCAGCTAGTATTCCTGATAATGCGGGTTCTCGAACATTATTCACCACTCCCAACTTCTATACTCCAAAAAGGAAGAGAGCGAGGAGAAGAGCTAAGGCCAGATCAACAACGATATTCAAAAGTCTAGTTGAAGTGGCAAGACCAACCAATAGGGTTCACACCTACCTTCGTCGAAGTATTAGCGAGGTCTCCCGGGTGTACTATTTATTGGTTTCGTTTCTATCTCTCATCTCTTAGTTGTTTAATATATCAAGTTTCATCGAAAAAGATATTGATGAGCTATTCTCCTTATGGGATGCAAGGCAAAATTTTGTAAACCTAATCTATTTGCCAAAAAACGATGAAATGATCCTAAGAACAGGAAGTGTTATTAGCGTGAGGAACTGAATGTTAAACCCTAGGATAATCTCCCAAAAGTTCGATCTTGGAGGAAGTCTCGATGCCTACACAATAGGTCGTGCAAGTGCTGCGTGGTTCCTCACTTGGCGCTCGATGATCACTCTAAGTTTTAGCAATCAATTTTGAGCTAAGTCCAATCGAAATATAATCTATAGGAACATGAAGTGCCTTAGGGATGTGGACCTAGGTACCGAGCAAGCATACCTAAATCTAAGAGCTTAACCACAAAAAACAAATAAAACAAAGGCGGAAAACTCAAAACACAAGAAATAAAGAAAATAAAGGCGATATAAATCACGAAATATCCGATGAGCCCCAACGTGAACAAACACTTAGAAAATGTGCATGAATGTCTAAGAGTCCAAGTACTTGTCTCATGATAAACTAATTTGAGCAAAAATAAATGCACTCTCTCACAAAGAATAAAAATGAATGTCCTATGCTAAACTCATCTCCCTCCCTCCCTCTCTCTCCTCTCTTGGTCCACAAGCAAAAGGACCAAGTCTCCTCGACTCAGGTGCCTGAACCACCTAGATGGTCACCATCATCTCAAAAGTCCCTCCCAAGAAAAATAGAAGAGATAAATATTAGCACAATAAACAATTATAGTAAATGAGATAGGAAATAAATAAATAAAAATAAGGAGATAAAAATGATCCAAATTCTATCCTATGTGTTGTCCCCAGTAACGGTGCCATTTGACAAGCATGAAGATAGAGGGGTCTAAAATGAGCCTCACAAGGCGATGGCTCAGTTGTTGTTACGACCTCTCAATAATCGTGTTCAATCCACAATTAATCCACACAAGAAATAAATCAATCAAGCAAGGGGTCAAATTTTATTATACCATACAACAAAATATATAGTGGAAAAGTATAATAGGAATCGACAATCAAAATTTGCTAAAAGAAGGCAATCTAAATTTTTATGGGTTTTTTTTCATTATTTAATTTTTGAAATTTTTGTTTTTATAATTTTATAATTGTATAATTTTATAATTTATTTTATATTTTTTGACTTTTAATTTTTGTAGGAATGAATAGATATATTATAAGTATGTACACAGATAGATTTTATATGTATAAATATAACTACAAGTAATTAAAAATCAAAAAATAAAATATTTGACTTTTATTTTTTCTCTATTTTGGTATTTTCTAGAAATTTTTAATATTTTTTTTGTATTTTATTTGAATTAATAAAATAAAACGGGGGCAAAGGTAATTATATTGAATTATTTTGGAATTTAAAAATAGTTAAAAGCTTTAAAATTTCCAAAACTAATTTTAATATATAATAAATATGGAAAATCAAATTTATAATAGAAATAAATATTTTTGGAATTTTTCAGATTTTCTTCTAATTTTTATGAGGATTTTGGAGCTTTTTTCTATTTTTCGAGATTTTTAGTATGCAGGCTAAAAATAAAATAATAAAAAAATCTATATTTTTTATAATTTTTCAAAAAAATTAAAATTTTTATGTATTTGTAAATACACATAGGTATGAATAGCTCAGTTTTTTATTTTTTTAAAAAAGATACCCTTAAAATACCTAACCAAAATATATGTGATATATATATATATATATATGTCAGGTATTTATAGTAAATTTCTATGAATTTTATATGTTTAAAGCTATTTTTAATAACAGAAATCTACAAAAAGAAAATACACACTAACATGGGTATTTATCAAATCTATAAAATTTCTAAACCCTAGCCGAACACCTCAAAAATGATTAGGGCCATAAATGCATTTTTTCCAAAATATATCCAATAACCAATACCTGGAGGGTATTTCTACAATTGATATATAGTCCAGGGTACCAAATGCAAAAATTCTAGGGCTTAAGTGCTAAAAACCCAATCTCCTCACGTGCACGGGTACGTGCACAGGTACGTGAGGTGATAGGACTGGACCTAGATTCAAATATGTGGAGTATAGGGGCCTAGTTGCAAATATTACAGAAAATATTAAATGGTTAAAAAATATCACAAGACTAAATGAAAAGACAACAAAAAACAAGGGGTATAAAATGACATTTACCCCCTAAAGTGTCAGGTCGGAGGACAATGGATCGTTCACTAGCCACGTGGTGCGTCCTCCTCACATGAGGATAGTTCGAATGCCGACGTCTAGGATTAATACCTAGATAGGATCCAATGACCATGCTTGCACTGATCAGACGTTTTCTTCTTGATCTAGAGGGTTGATCTAGATTGGACAACTCCAGATGGCGGTGGGAGAATAGATGAAGAACATGTCATGGGTGATATTTGATCCGGTGTATAGCGTGTCTCCAACCACCTACGATCTTGTCGATGGTCTCTGTACGCTCCTACAACTCTCCCGCGGCTGGCTGACCCCTCAATGAAGTCTAGAGATAATCAGTGAAGCTCTAGCATGCTTGGGCACCTGGAGGTGTCATTCCACACCAAAATCACCTCTCACGTGGCTCTTGGACCTTTTAACTTGTGTGGTTAGCTCAGACAAAATGACACGAAGTTCCTAGGGGTGTTAGTGAGTGAAATGGATGGTTGTGGAGCGAGACAGAGGATCTCCAATGGTGCAACAGAGATGGAGATCCGTTGCCCTGATTTGAGGGAGATCAAAGGGAGCGAAGATGCTTGGGATGTCCAGAAGATGAAGGCAAGATGATGGGAGTGATGATGAAGGTGGAGGGTGGTCAGAGCGATCAGAAATAGTGGGCTAGAGCATGAGCTCCGACGACTTATTATTTTTGATTTTACACTAAACTCGACGGAATTAAAGGAAATGAAACATAGGACTAGACTACTTCTGACACTAGGAACAAAAAGAATATGAAATGAAGAATGTCTACCTGACCTAGACCGGCCGGAAGTGAGCTCACGACAGAGGAGGTAGCTGAGTTGGATCAACCTCGATTCTATGCCACACAAACGTGTCAAACCTTCCTCGAAGACCCTACTGTCACCAGGATACTCTAGATGCACGAAGATTAGGGTTCTAGTGATGTAAGAGGGATCAAGTTTGAATGGAAGGTAACGGAGGGTATATGTACAAACGTAGGCTCATCGAGGAGTGGAGCTTGATCCAGAGGTGCATTGACCAAGAAATCGTACTAGTTTGAAAGTTCGAGTGTCGAGGATCAAAAGTCAAGAACAATCGGTCCGAATGGGTGGAAGGATTGGGTGCGATAATTCAAGGAAGACGTGCCAAAATTCTAACAAGCGACCGAACCAAGGGGTCAAAGAGTTGACCTGCAATCAACTAATGTTGAGCCCTGATTGGGCCATGTGTGTACACTACATGATAAAACTATAAAAAAATTATTATTTCAAAATAAAATAATTAAATGATTTTATTATATTTGGTTAAAGCATAAAAACGTATTAATTTATGTAGTATTTTATTATAATTTTTAATTATTTTACAACTTAATTTATTATAGGTTATTTTTTATAGGTTCATTTATAGGTACATTTACCTATGATATGTTTATTTTATTTTTATTTTGTATTTTTAATTTTATTATTTTATATACATAATTTATATATTTATAACTTTTTTAATATACTAAAAAATATTTTTATTGCATTTTTCTGAGTTTATTTGTATACTTAAATAAATAGAGGTATAAATTGTACAGGTATATGTATAATGTGTTCATCTATGTATAGTATGTTATTTTACTTTTATTGCTTTCTTTATTGTTTTATTGTATTCTAAATATGTACAAGGACTATAAAGAATATTTACAAAATTACAAATAATAAAAAATATAAAGAATAAACACAATGAATATTTTATTTAGGTATATTGAACAATAGTGGTACAAAACCTAACTGTTGTATCTTAACATCAAATTAAATGAAATTACCTTAATAAATAATTAATAAAAAGTTATATATAATTAAAGTGATTTTGAAGAAGTTGAGTTCATATGGAAAAGATACGGATATGTGAAGTTTGGTTTTTAGATTTTTATTCTAAGTCTAGAATGTAAAATTTGTATTTTTTTGATGTGAAATTAATTTTATATTTTTCTATGTATTTTTATCTACAACTTTAATATACAAAGTTAATTGATTTGAGGTAAAAATAATAAAGAATAAATGGGTCTAAAAAATGAATTATTGGAGGAAAAAAATTTGGGTTTTTATTGTGTTTTTACCATTATCTCTCAGTACTTTATTCCTTCTCAACCCAATCATCATGATGCCTAGGTTGCAGGGGTTTACGATCATAAAATATCTTTTGTTTTTTTCTTTTATTTATTTTTTATTTTGCCTTTAAATACAATATGTTATACAATATATACACAATAACTAGTAGATGTTATTTTATGCAAAATAATACTATTTATATGTATTTAGATAAGGTTTAAAGATCGAAATAAAAGAATAAATGTGCTGAAATGGAGACTCATTACATTTCATATGGACCAGTCAAAAACCTTTGATTTTTCTTTTAACTTGGATGATTAGATGGAGAGTCACATGTCCTTTACGTAGACATGAATATGGGACATGGAGTCTTACTATTGCAAATAGGATTCATTAGTGTCATATTAAAGGTTGAGTTCGGACATAGAGGAGAGATCGCCCAACACCCGGAAGGTTGACTGAATTGAGAAGAGAAGAGAATGAATAGGTCACACTTCACAGTGGATAGGAGTGGTCGAACCATCGTGAAGGAAAGCAGTTGATGGAAGAGGAAAGAAGACTTAGGAAATATACATGTGAGGTACGGAAGCTCAAGATGTAGGTGGCCTACTCGTCGGACTTGAATTTTTAATAAATTCGAGGAAAAGCAGGCCGGGTCTGAACACAATAGGGCCGAGAAAATAGAAAATCGTGTGTATGCCGTTTAGATTGCCCCTATGTCATTAGATTCCTTTTAGTTTATTGTCATTATCATATACATATAATCAACATGTTGTGGTCAGGCACGGTTGACTATGTTTTAAATATGGAAACATGAAAAGTAAATGGAATCTCTTGAATCTCCAAGCAATCGTTTCAGATCTGACTTGATAGGTCAAGGGATACGTTGAGTTCTTGTTAAGATGGCTAATTTGCGTCAAGGAGACTAGTTTTCATCAAGGAACTCTAAGCAATCTCTTACGACATAGAAATGCTTTTCAGCCAGCCAACTTTGCCGCAGTTTGTAAGGTATGTATCCTCGATTCTTGGGCTTCACTATAGCAAAATTGAGCTATAGTGGTTTTTTTTTCAAAATCTATTACTAAATTAGCCGTTGTTAAATATATAATGATGATATTATTCGGTTCGAAATGATTTTTCTACTTGAAATTAGTGACGAATATCATATCTATTGTTATATCATTAGCAATGGTACGCATAACGACACCTATCCGTTGCTATTTTCCAAACTTCTAATTATTCGTCGCTAAATTTTGAACTAAAAAATAGTGCCGATTAGCTGATATTTTAGAAAATAACAACGAATAAGAATTGCTATAAGGACCGTTGCTAATGATATACGACATATGATATTCATCGCTAATTTCAAGTATGAAAACTCATTTTGCAATGAATAATATCGTCATTGTAAATTGAACAATGCTAATTTAGTGACAGATTTTAAAATATCTTTAGCTCATTTTTGTTGTAGCAGTTCAACTTCTACTGTTCTTGTGATGCAAGATAAATTTTGATATCAATGCAGCAATGACAGAGACAGACAGATGGGGGGGGGGGGCGAGAGGGGGCTTGGCCCCCGTTTCCAAAGTAATCCTTTATATATTATATTATTATTATAAAATATGATTTATATACAAAATAATAAACAAAAAATTAATAAGGTGTATACAATTGCCCCCTTCTTTCATTTACAACTTGTATAGATGCACATATATCCCTATCTGATCCGCAACTGTATCCACATCGTACATATTTTGACATCTGTATTCAAATTTATTTTCAAATGGATAGGAATGCAGATTTCACATTCATATAAACAAACAGTTGTACATGTTTCTGTATATCTATTTATATATATATAAATATAGTTGTACATCTTTTTAACGTAAGATAACATAATTTCTTTCTTCGTATTTATATAATTGTTATGATATAAGCACATTTAGTATATTTATATCATATGCATTCCACCCAATACATATATATTTAAGCTACTATATAGAGTATTTCTAATATTATTCTTATGTGATTGGTATCCGTTTTATATCTATATCCATTTTTTACGGATATGATAAAATATTTTCATTTGTCATTATCTGTGTACACATCCACATTTGTATTTATCAACGGATAAGGACATAAGAAGACCTATATTCATATCCGCATCCATCTATTTACATCCCTAATCCCATGTATCTCCCAATATAAACTCAATAACATGACACACATGAAATAATCTAACTTCAACATATTTATGTCTTACATAACTACAAATATGACATGTTTTATATATGGCGTGAATGACTTGTTATGATAAAAACAATATATGTATTTATTTCATAAAAAAATCTAAAATATTTAGAAATAAGTATAAAAAATATTATTTGTAACTAAAAATAAATCTATAGCTATATATTAAAACAAATATATAAATACAGACATAAATATATGTAGACATGAAAGTGTATTTGAATATGTATAAATTGGATAGAGATGAAGCGAATGTGGATATGGAAATAAGCATATCCGATGTAAACACATTTTAATACTTGTAATGAGAAATCTTAACAAAGATAAATTATACATGCAGTCTTAATATTTTGGACCCTCTAAATCGAAATTTTTGGCTTCGTCCCTGCAATGCAGGTAAGGAGGCTAATCAAATCGAATTTGATAACAAACTTATGTTAGAATTCAGTTCAAAAGGAAGATTAAGGTTTGAACTCGATTTGCTAAAAAAAAGTTTGAAGATTAAGCTGGATTATTGACTTAAGTTCGGTAGCATATTTTTGGGTTTGAGCTATTTTAGAAAACCTTTCGAGTTCACTTCGATGGTATTCTACCACCGATTTTACTAAGCCAAAGTCAACATTGTTAGAATGAAAAGGTTGATATTCAATGACAAAATTTGATATTTTAATTGGCACTCTACAAGAAAAGTGATCTAAGAGAACGAATATAATATTCATTATCATATCTTCTGTAGTTAAATATATAACAATGAATATTATTCATTACTTACTTCTTTTAGTTTGTAACGAATAATGGTATTCATTGTTATATTCCTCGTAACGAATCGTATGACAAGGGTTATTAATTGACTTTTTTCTTCTAATCGTTACTAAATCTGGTAATGATTAATGTGATTTTTTCTAATAATTCAGCGGAAAAACCATCATTATATGAACATTTAACAATGAATATGACGTTCTTTGCTATTTACAAGTATAAAATGAGTTGGCAACATATAATATTCATTGTTAATATTTAACATTGGAAGATATGACAAAGGAATATTCAAATTTTCCGTTGCCTTAGATCTGGTTCTTGTAATGGCATTTATAAAAATAAGCTCTTTACCAATGATTAAATCAAAGTTGAAAATTAACATAGGGAAATCGTTTGTTTTATCTTTCACATATGTTATTTCAATGTGCAAATTAACCGATAACATCGCATATGCATTTACAAGCAACTACATACATACATGTGCATATATATATATGTGAGCACGTTATCTAACATAAATACGTCTGGAATTAATGTAAATTTTGTTCATGTTAGGTTTCTTAAGCTACAGACCTAAATTTGATGTTCAGATTTGACTTAAGTAAAAATGGAAAATATAATTGCACTATTACCCGAATATCTCTGATCGAATAAGAGTATGTTCGCTTTGATACTTTGCACTGGCCATTCATACTTATGGCTCTTAAAGCAGCAAACTATCCGCTCATCTTCATAAACTGGATTAGAGCCTTTTTTGATACAACATGTGTCTCTTTAAAAGACAATGGTAAGGTTGTTGGTTTTTTACATCCGCCCGTGGGGTTAGACAAGAAGACACCCATCTCGTCTTTCCTCTTCATTCATTCTCTATCTCTCTTAAATTATATGTTAGCAAAATTGTTAGATCATGCAAAATTCAAGGGCTTCCATAAAAATGGTATGGACACGATGATCACCAATGTCCAATTTGAGGATGACCATCTGATCTTCCTCGAGTATAAGAAGGATCTTAAAGATGTACTCATTGTTATGAAGATCTTCAGTAGGATTTCAAGATTGGATATAAATGACAACAAATCTGTTGAAAATACAATTTGTAATTTATCCAAGAAGTATTGTTATTGCAATGAGCCTTTATACAAATGGGCATACAATCCTCCACACCTATGAGAACATGTGAGCATACTATCCTCCACACATAAGGAGAAGTTTCATAAAGACATGTAGTTGAAAGAAGTTTCTAGAAAAAAGAGAGAGATGGAGAAATATCTAGATATTTCTCCACCTCTCTTCAAAATATCTAGATATTTTCACTTAAAAGATAAGCATGGAAGATGATTCTAGGTATCTATTCCAAAATATCTCCACCCTTTTGGAAGCCTATAAATACCATCCAAGAGGTCTAATGAAACGCTAAATGCATGTATTAGAATAGATCCGTTGTAGCATGAACACTTAGCTTCTCATACATAACTGGGAAGAAATCTCAGTGACGAGGTTCTCAGTTTTAATTTATATCATGGGAAGTCCAGGGTCGAATAAAAGTACGTGAGAAATTTATTAAGTAAATTTAGAGATCAAATATTTCAGATAACAATTCTTAGATTTACGTTGAGATGATGCACAAACCACAATTATATAGATTTTTAACACATGTTTATGCAAATAAATTAAATACAAACAATGGTACACAAACAACATTAATAGGACATCCACACTTAAATGCACAAGTCAAATAATTTGGATCAATTATGAAGATACCCTGAATTGATTACAAGATAAGTAACTTAACAACAAGTGAATTCAGTCTCAGAACTTTATTCAACATTAGTTAAGAATTTCACTTGTAAGTTCTCATAAATATACCCAACAATTAAATCAGTTAATGACCTAATAATAATGATTAAAAATGCTAACAATAGACCATTAAATATTAAAGAATTAGATAGGATCAAATAATCATTCAAAGTGCAATTTCAATGAATTAAATATATGTAATCAAGCAATTTAAGCAAATAATAATTAAGACGTAATTTTTTAATCAAATTCATCCATAAATTCACCACAAGATAGAGTGTTAATCAAACTTTAAAATGAGACTAAAATCACATAAATTAGATTTGAGGATAAAAAGTTATTCAATAACGAATCCAGGGCATAAATGTAAGAAAACTTCTATGTTTTATTACAAATAATGACAAACATGGACGATAATGTAAATAAGAAAACCCACAGGGACTAATGTGCAAATTACATGCAGGCGAAAGGACTTATCTGCAATAGTATAAAACTGGAAACTGGACGCTGAAAGTTTCCTAGTTATGTGTATACAACACGTGACTTGGATAGGCCTGGGTCGCAGACTCGAATGCTCGTGGACGCCTCTGCTACTTCGAGCTAGGTTCGGATTTTGTTTTGGTTCACAACCTTGAGGCATGAAACGTTGCTTTAGATAACAACGTGGCTTTATGGTAACTGTTCGATCTATGCCCAAACAGTGAATATCAACGACTGATGCTACTCCCATTCTTCAGCTCCTCCGTGTACGACAGAGCTACAACCTATGCTCCGGTGAGGGGTGCCTTGCTCCTCCAAATTCCTCCTTTATCTCTGAAGGATCGAACCTTCAGTCGAAGTTCCGGCGATGATGAACGATGTTCGAAGAAGGCACGAATTTGTTTAGAGATCTCTGATGATGAAGCTTCATTAGAGTGAAGGTAGGAGATCAGAGATATGCTTCAATCTTCGATCATTGAAAACATTTAAAGACTTGGAAGGTTAGCAGAGAAAGAACAAGCATCTGTGAATATTTTGAAGGCTAAAGCAGGCGGAATGAAGGGACATTTGTAGGTGGAGTATTAAGACCTAATGAGTTGTCTTCTTCATGAAAAAGAAGACAATTTCACGGAGTGAACACAGAGATGAAGAAATGAAAAATGAACTGGAGGTTTATGTGTGAATCATGGTTTGAAGGTAGAAGTGATGATGCATTCTGATAGTAGTTTGATGAAGTGAAATAGATGTGATAATTATGAGAATAATAGCAAAACTCACGATCAGAATTTCACCTATAATCGAAGGTTGAAGATGAATGTATTGAAGTTAAATCTTGAGCCAAGGTTTGAAGTTTGAAGCTTCGAGATTTTCTCTTGAAGTTCTTGGCTAGAGAACCAAGCTCAAATAGATATATATATTAAGTTGTAACTTGATATAGGAACCAAGGATCTCACCGGAGCTCGCATTCTGTCTTCGCTCGATCTTGATCTCTTTCTCTATCACAGAAGAGGCTAGATGGCTAAGGGAAAACTCTCGCAAGGAAGCACAACTGGAGACGAAGGATGGATAAGGCTATTTATAGATGGAGTTTATCAGAGTTTGCCAAATACAAGTGGTAGTTTCAACCTTCGCCATTAATTATGTGATGAGAGTTAAGATGTGAGCGGAGGTTGGCCGAAGTTAGGGTTGAATGGCGAAGGATTTAGTGACAGTTTCACGAGGAGATGATGCGTAAGGAGTTTAGCAAATTGGTATAAGTTACCATGGAATGGAGGGTTATGTTGCTTGGGATGAGTGGCAAGAGGCTGAAGGTAAACCCCAACCGTCAGATCATACAATCGGATGCTTGGTATTAAGGTGCTAAGGATGATTGAGAGGTGTTTGATCAGATTGAGAGTCCAAGATCGAGGTGCTAACAAATGATCATGATCTGTCTGATCAAGAAGCAATCAGATGGCCTAGATGGAGATGGGTGGTGATACAGGAGCGAGCCATGTGGGCGGAGGAAGCGCCACGTGGCCAATAAGAGTTAAAGAAAATAGAAAAATCAAAGTTAATTAACAAAGAATTAGTAAGAGGGTGAATTAAGAAAAGTGATAAAGATGAAAGTTGCAGATCTCAATGAGATCTACAATTTTCATCCAGAAGTCAAAGAGATTAGAGGTCATCTGTACATAGATAAAAATTAAACACTATTAAAAATCATATAAACCAATTTTCTTTATTTTTCTTTTTATTATTTTTTATATTTTTATTTTGTTTTATGTTATTTTATTTATAAACAATTTAATTTTAATTTTTATTTGATTTTTGATAAACAATAAATACATAAAATAATACACCATATTAATATATAATAATTAGTAATAATTAACTACACAATAATTAGTAATTAGTGTTAATAAGTCAATGAATCCTATTATTGAATTAAGTAAAGGAGATAAATATAATCAATTAAGCTGATAAATTTGGGATTTATCACTCCCCTATACTTAAGCTAAGGTCGTCCTCGAGCTAGTTAAAAAAGAATTGGTTAGAGATAGTTAGCTTAATTAGTGAGATCCCTGAAATGTGCAAGTGATTATACAAGGCTTGTTTTAACCTAGAACACTCGGTTTTAAAAATATTAAAATTATGAGTTGATCCAAGTATTAATCAAAAGGATTTCAACTCCTGTAATTGTCAAGCTCTCAATGCATACATAGATATACGAAATATGAGTTAGTGTTGACTGCAATATGAGAGTAAAATCAAGACATCTCCAAAAATTCCAATCTCAAAAGCTCTCCTAAGGATCCAACCCTCAACTCTAAGGAACAAATCTAGTCTTGCCTCTCATTGGAATATCCAACAACATTTTCTTTAGTTTGTCAGACTTTAAAAGAATAGATGGAAGGCCAGATAGTGAAGGTTGTAGGATTGTGTACTTATTTTCTCTTCGTCTCATTGGAACATGATTCTCTCAAGTGCTAATACACAACACAATTTCATTTTGATTTTCGACAATCAGTGTGTCCGTCAAGAGAAGTTGGAGTCTCCTGCACTTGTTTTCTTGGGAGTACACCGGATGTGTCTTTTTTGAATATCTAATATACCTTCTACACCCAGACTAGTAGTATTTACGATGCAGAGCCCTTTTAGGGTGCTAGTCTGACTCCTGGTCCTAATAGAGGTGGTCCAAATGGACACTTTGAAATGGTTGGGAGTTCTTGCCTTTAATGGAAGCTCTTTTGATATATGGCTTTGTAGGATGAGAGTTTTGATTTCATTCATTCTTTATTTTCTTTATTCTTAGCTAGCTCCACTGCTTTTACCAAATGATTGGCACACACTGATCAACTTATTTATTAATGTCACCACATCCTGGCTCTTTAGGTTAGTTTCAAGAGATAGCATGAGAACATGTCCCATACAGGCTAAGATGTTGACACTCAGATTTCATGAAGCCGTAATTAATTTTATCCCATCCTCAAACATCATATAGATTGAGTCCAAACTCAAACTTCCAGTCCTAGTTTCCTTAGTAATAACTTGATTTATATCAATCATGAATGCAATCGCGCATGTGAGTGAAAGTCAAATTCTTTTAAGGGAAATTAAGCAGGTGATATAGCATGCATAAGTTTGAACTAGTAGAGTATGAATCTTTAAGTCTAAGACCCTGATGATTAATACATGATAATTTTACTCTGAACTCTTTAAACCAAGTATTGAAGATCATCTCAAGCCTTGAGTGCAGAGTGAAAAATGTCACGAAGAGACACCAATTTATAGGTTAATTTTTGTGATTTTTTATTTTTCCATTTAAAGTTAGAGACTTAATTAAATAGACTCATTTACATTCTTAGATTTCAAAAGAATTTTTGAAAAGTTTTTGCAAACATTGTCACATATGTATAGAATTTTCCGAAAATTTTACAAAGTTTTTTTAAAACAAGTAAAGACCCCATTTTTCAAACCTAAGTAAAATATTCTTCAAAACAATGTCATATAAATATGTAGATTTTCAAAATATTTTAGAAATGATTTTCCAAAAAAATGTATTTCACAAACCATGTAAAACTTTTGAAAATCATGTCAAATGTATAAAATTTTCAAAATATTTTTTTACACAAATCAATTCAGTGAAGTAATATGATACCCATAACCCTAATGTTTGGAATATTTTAAAATGAGCTATGGCTAAAGTATATATGCAATATATACAGTAGACCCCCCTATACTTAGTTTTTACTATGTCCTCATAACACAAAGTGATATGAAGCCATAGCTCAACTAAGCATAAAAGAATATAAAAGAACTGATTAGGAAATAAGACAAGTGTATGGATAAGAAGAAATGACTTAAGATAAGAACTACGAGGATTGTCTCCCCATACTTAGGGTTTGGAAAACCTAAGTAAAGAAATAGAAATTATTACATAGGGAAGACCTGAAATAGAAAAAGAATGGATTGATAAATTCCCCATATACTTACGTCGAATGTAAACTAAGTGTAGGTAGGAAAATTGATAAGAGTTATCAGTATGTAAGAGAGAATATGAATCTTATGATGTTAAATCGTGTAATCTCAATCTATCATGATGCTCATGCCTTATCTGAAAAAAATAAAAAACTGCATTCTATAGGCATGAAGTTGATTATCTCAATGGGAGTTAACCTTCCTTAGATTCTACAAAATGTTTAAGTAATTGCCCGTTAACTAGAAAGGATGGTGCATTCTCTGAAAGTTCTGAAATCTCAACACTACCGTTCCCATGTACTTCCTTAACAATGAAAGGACCCGTCCACTTTGATTTTAATTTCCCATGGAATACCCGTAACTTAGCATTAAACAACCATACCTTTTGTCAAAGAACAAAGCTCTTGCATCTATTTTGAGCATCATGCTACTTCTTAACTTTGTCCTTATATATCGTGTTGTTTTCATATGCTTGATTGTGGATTTCCACTAGTTCATTTAGGTTAAGGTCTCTGCATAACTTTCCTAAGTGACAGCTCCAATTAATTTTCTTAATCGTCCATTCATTTTTGTGAACTAACTTAACGAGCAAATGACATGTCTTGTCATAAATCATCCTGAAGGGTGAAGTGCCCAAAGGTGTCTTGTATGTCATCCTGTAAGCCCACAGAACTTGGTCTAACAACTGAGAACAATTCTTCCTATCAGCTTGGACTAACTTTTGAAGAATGCTCTTCACTTCACTATTTGAAACCTCTGCCATGCCGTTTGATTGAGGGTGGTACGAATTAGTAATTCTATGTTCAAATCCTTAGTCCTTTTATAAATATTTCATCATTCCGTTACAAAAAATGTCTACCTCCATCATATATCAAAACTTTAGGCACCCCAAACCATGAAATAAATGATCTTTAATAAACTTGTAAATAGTTGTACCATCTGTGGCTTGAGTTGGGATAGCCTCCATCCATTTGGACAAGTAATCAGCCGCTAACAAGATACATTCAAAACCTTGGCTATTAGGGAATGTACCGATAAAATATATGCCCCAAGCATAAAAAATCACAAAAAATCACAGCTTGCATGGGCATCTCATGTTTTGCTCCTACAGTCCCTCCCATCCTTTGGCAAACTAACACAATTGTACAAAATCTGCAGCATCTCTAAATAAGGTCAGCCAGAAGAAACCACATTGCAACACCTTGTGAGCAGTTCTTTTCCATGAATATGTCCTACAGCCTCAAGTGAATGGCAATATGTGAGGACACTATGGTATTCCTCCTGAGAGATACACCTTCTCCAGATACAATTCTGTCCTTCAAAGAAAAGGAATGGATCCTCCTTATGATATTTTCTTGAATCCGACTTGAGTCAGTCTATACTGCTCCTAGTCCATCCATGGGGAACTTACTTGGAGATAAGGAAGTTAACCATGTTGGCATACCATGGGAGTAAGTCAATAACACAAATAGACTCATCTGGAAAAGCATATAGAATAGGCTCATAATTAGGGAAATCCTTTAATTCAATCCTTTGAAGTTGATTAACCACTACATTCTTAACTCCAGATTTATCCTTAATTTCTAAATCAAATTTTTCAAATAACAATATCCACCTAAGAAGACGCGCCTTCGTGTCCTTTTCCATGAGATACCTAAGACTGAATGATTTGTATATACTTTCATTTTAGAGCCTGAAATCCCAGACCTAAACTTCTCTAGAGCCCAAACTACCGCAAGCATTTCTTTTCCAGTCACTGTATAATTTTTCGTGGCTATATCCAAAACCTTGCTTACGTAGTGAATAGCAAACATAATCCGATCTCGTTGCTGCCCCAATACGGCTCCTATAGGAAAATCTGAAGCATCAATCATGATCTCAAAGGGAAGATACCAGTTAGGTGCCTACACAATCAACAAGTTGTAGATCTGCTCTCTAAGGAACTCAAAGGCTTCAAGACACTTGTGATCAATAAAGAACTCAGTATATTTACCTAACAGCTCACTCATAGGTCGTGCAATCTTTGAAAAATCCTTAATAAATCGCCTATAGGATCTGACATGCCATAAAAATGACCATACTAACTTGATGTTGGTTGGTGGATCAAGTTTCTTGATCACGTCCACCTTAGCAGGGTCAACCTCCATTTATTTTGGACATGATGTGCCCCAACACAATACCCTCCTGAACCATGAAATGACTTTTCTCCCAATATGGTAATAGATTCATCTCTCTTCATCTTTGAAGCAATCGGTCCAAGAGTGCTAAACAAGAATCAAATGAGTCACCATGGACCGAACAATCATCCATAAAGACCTCAAGGAAATCACCAACCATTTCAGTAAACATAGCAATCATGCATCTCTGAAATGTACCTGGGGTGTTACATAGCCCAAAAGGCATGCATCTGAATGCATATGTGCAGAAAGGACTTGTAAGAGTGGCCTTTTCTTGGTCCTCAGGAGCAATGGCTACTTGATTGTAGCCATAGTACCCATAAAAAGAAGAAGAATTCTTTCCCCACCAATCTCTCCAGGATCTGATCAATAAAAGGTAGGGGAAAGTGGTCTATCTTGATCGCAACATTCAAAAACATGTAATCAACACAGACGTGCAATGATGTAGGTACTTGAGTCGCGATCTCAACTCCTTCCTCACTGGTGACCATATGAATTCCTGACTTCTTCGAAACAACATGTAAATGTACCACCCATTTGGAGTCATAGATTGGGTAAATACCGCTCCATGCCATTTTTCTATCTCCTTCTTAACCACTTCCTGAATTTCGATTAAGTCTCCTCTGAAATTCACAGGAAGATTAGCATTATCTTCAATAAAATGTGGTGTGAACAGGGTGCGGGATTTATACCCATAAGATCTGACACAGTCCATCCCATGGCCTTACGGTTTTTCTCTGACACTTCTAACAACCTAGCTTCCTATTCTACAATCAACCTAGAACTAATGATGACAAGAAACTTATTCTTTGGTCCTGAAAGGAATGAGTACTTGAGGGTAGGAGGTAATGGCTCAAACTCTAGCAAAGATAAGTCATCAGGTACATTAGGCTGAATTACCACTGAATCTGAATCTGTATTGTACTGTAGAGATGAATCATCTGTAAGGATGTCCACCAACTGAACTGAAGAATAGGGAGTCAGATCGCCAAAGATACACGGTAGTTCGGCCAAATCCACATCCGACTCATCAACTAATTCCCTTGACTATTTTGTATGGAGAGGAACTAACAAGTCCAAAGGGACTTCTACGTCATCAGGGGAGTATGGGGCTGTATAATTCAAGAACTCTGGTAATGTATTAACAACCGCTATGTATACACTTTCCTCTCTAGATGAGAGGGTATCACTTTGCATTGTTGAATTCTAAGCCCAGATCCCAATTGTGCTATCTACATTACAGTATGCCTTTGAGAGTGAACATAATTCATTACTTGATTTGGAATCATGTTGTTGCCATTTTGTTTGCTTCATTTGTAATTCCACTTCTCTGTTAAGAGAACATAATTACATCATCCATGTCTGGTAATCAAATGAGACTCCAGCAATCCTAAAGAAACGTCACCCAAGGATGATCTATGAATCTCTCCAATGACGAGGGATATTTATATCAAGGACGGTAAATTCCACTTTGTAATCCTGTCCCTCAATCAAAATAATAGAATTCTTCACCATGCCCTTGGTCTTTTTCATTGATTTATCAGTAAATTGAAGTAACGCTCGTGATTTATGTAAAGGTCCCAACTTCAATTTTTCATTATTAAATGGATCGAAGAACCATTATCTAAAAGAGTGCGTGCAAATACTATGTCCTGAATATGATTCACAACATAATGTACACGTAAATCTCTCTTCTCCTAAGGTAATTTCTAGTTCTTGAGACAAAATGTTGTGGCAACCAATAAAAATATGGGTCTTGACGTAGCTGGTCAGCTTCTTCCTACTAACTCTACTAGTTGTGTATCTCACCTTCAAATATTTTTGGAATGCATGATGACTGACCACATATTCATCAAATGACACTTTAACCATGATATATCTCTACAAAATCGTGCCATTTTAGGATCATCTTTTTGAATCTTATGACGCTCTTTCCTGCTATAAGAGCATGGGGGAAAGGGGTTGGTGGAGAATTATGTGACGACTCAGAATCATAAACGGAAGCATGCTTTTTATTAAGAGAAACTAAGTTTGTCATATTTGAATCTTTTGCAATAGGAATAACAACTAGATCATCTACTAAAGGATGGGGACTGCCTGCTGAATGTGCCTTCTCCTCATCTGAAGGTACAAGGTCCTCCGTAACCTCTGAATCTGATGTGTGTTGCTTTACTCTCGAGCTCCTCCATGATCTAGAACTATTTCCCTTCTGAAAATGCCAGGTGTCATCATCGTCTGAAGTCTCCTCATGTTGAGATTTAGATTTGTTCCTAGCCATGTCCTTAGCCCAATCAGGTTTGACCACAGTCCGTCCGTTCCTGAGAGACATATGATTAACATAATCAAACGGAGAGATCTCGTGCTCCGATTGTTGAAAATCTGAGTAATATACCTGATCTAGTACATGTTGTTGTTGAGGTTTGTTCATGCTATTGGGATTAGCCTGAACCTGAGAAGGGATGGATGTAGTAGGAGCATTGTGTTAATCATGTAGACGGGATAAGCGATTGAGGCCAACCCTTAGATCATGTACTTCGTTCCAATAGGAATGCAACTCCTCTAGAATATGATGCTAAAATCCATGGGACCACAAGATGATTGTTGTTGCGGTTGTGAAGAAGAAGGGTGTGAAGACTGGCCCTAACCATAAGATTGTTGTTGTGATGGGTATGATGCTGATTATTCAGGCCCTATTGGCCCGACTGGTCTGCTTGTTGATTCCCATATTGTTGTTGATGTTGCCTTGGTACTTGATAAGAAATGGCTCTAGAGCTCTATGGTGTTGGAAGAGGTGTAGGTATAAATGATGTGTTATAGAAAGTCTGAGGACGTTGGTATGAGAAACTATCCCCAGACTTTCCTTGTCTAGTAGGATCATTCGTATACCACACAACATTAACTTCCCACACTTGGGAAGGCTCTTCGATTACTATTTCCATAAACGGTGGTTGCTACTGATAAGAATAGGCTAAGGCTGGTCCTCTACCCATGGTTGGGGTGGCCCTGACATCTGTTGCTTCTGAATATGATGAACGCGGAAAACTGGAGTAGCAAATGCAGTCATAGCGGGTACCTTCATCTTGGATACCCTTTCAGAAATCTCTGCCATCTGTTTAGGTAATTTGGATAAGTTGTTGTCCAAATCATTCATACACCTATCTATCCTTTTGATAACTATGAGTTTATCTGCTATAAGGCTCATGTCAAAAGGATCTATTGTAGCCTTCATGTCCCCACATGGTTGAAGTGGATTGGGAGTCTCTAACTGAGCTCGACTTGCAGTTTATGCTCTATTTGTCTCAGCTATTCGTTTGAACACTTTCCAGACAGTGTCTGCACCTCGTGACGTATAGTTGCCTCCACAAGAAGCACTAACAAAACCCTACACCTTAGGCTGTAAACTACGATATAAGGACTGAACCAAGATGGTAGGATCTAAATCATGGTAAGGACATTTCTGCAAGAGGTCCTTGAATCTCTCCCATGAATCATAAAAAGTTTTATTGGGAAGTTGGGAGAAACTCGTGATGCGTGAATGCATCAAGTTAGTTCTACTTAAAGGGTAGAACTTCTTCAGGAAGAGGTTATTGAGTTGTACAATGGTAGTAACAACTGCCCCTAGGTTCTTCATCCAGTAATATGCCTTATCTTTCAAGGCTAAAGGGAGGGCTTTGAGCCTGATATAGTCTTGACTAACCATAGGATGTCTAATATTAGAATAGAGTAGCTCAAAGTCCCTAAGGAATGCATATGGTTCTTCATGACATTCCCATTAAAATATGGCAGCAAGCTAAGGAATTGTGGCTTTAATTCATACTCAACTTCAGGTTCGGTTAGGCTTAACTAATTAGTCATCTGAAATCTACCAAGATTGTATGTCACATCCATTGGTACATCTCTACCCAATTGTAATTGGCCTAATTGAGCTCTCATTACTGCTTGGTTCTGTTTTGATTCTTCCAATATGGCTAATTTAGCATGCATTGGATCTTCTCGCTCTTCCTCCTCTCCATTCTGTTTCTTAGTAGGCATCTTTAATATGTTTTCGCCACCTTCATCAAATAAAATGTCTACATGAGATATAGATGATGATAACGAAATTTAATCAATTTCACCGAGACAATGGTCTTCTTCGGTGAGAAAAGAAGAGAAGGGATTGGTTGAGATATAACCACTCTCAAGAAGGGAATCGTGATACACCAATTAGGAAAAAGGGTTATTTCTAAACTGGAGCGGTCCAGTTAAAGAAGGGGAAGGAGTGAACTGGACTAGTGAAGATGTAATATTTAGGCGGTTCAATGACAAGCTCGTAAAATCCGTGCAAATATCCAACCAATTATCCATCTTCGAAGTGCAAAAATAAGAAATTTAAGCATGCTTGATATACAAAAGAACATAGTTCTAATGGGCACTTGAATGTATGGAATTACTCACACAGATCAATCAATCCAAACCCTTGTGAATTCACCAACACAACACTGAAGGTTGAGATGATGGCCTTATTATCTTGTCAAATTTTAATTGGTGACCAAATACAAATCTTGTCACAGTTACGAGCTGTTAGGAACTTAAATTTCCTTATAAACTGTCTCGATGACTAGTTGCATCCACTCTCAGCCAATATGGAGGTAAGTCGGATCGTATAAATACGGTACCCGCTTACTTGAGGATCGGGCCTTGCACGATGTCTTCTAAACCCTCAATCTAGTTAAAGAAATTTGGACTGTTTACTGGCTACCATAGATCCTCACTGAGAAGTGGCTAATCATTTTTATAAAACCAGTAATTTATTTGAAAATTCATGGCATGGCTCTATCCTAATGTTGTCCCTCTCTCACTTGATATGTACCTATAGACAAACGAGGGCTCGAGGGCTTTGTGCACCCGTAAAACAAGGTTGATTTTATTCCAATTTATTTAGTTCAACTTGCATTAATTCAGTCTTAATTTTAAGAGTTTGGTTATCACTTGAATTTAGGTGACCACAATCATCTCCTAACATACAGTTCCTTTTTCACTTATCCTTAAGTTGATAAAACTAAGGGAGAAAGAGAAAAATAGAATGCAATTGAAATCGATGATGCATGCAGTCGTAGAAATACTTACAAAGATTCCCAGCATTCTCCATGTGGATGCAGAATAGAATTTTTAAATCTATCTATATGATGCAAGTTAAGAAATCGTACCTAAGCACTAGTTCTATTAGCGATGAAGAGATCAATTTATTTGACTAAGTAAAACGTGTGCAACGTGCGTATATGAATCTCCTAAGATTTTTGCAATTGTGAATCTTATGAGATCCATGTAGTGTGTCCTAAATTGTGAAGTAGATCAAGCAAAGAAATGACGTATGATCTATCTATTTGGCGTAATGCTTGAATCTAAAACACCACTCAAGTTAAGCACCATTCTCGACAGAACCACACACAAGAATAATTTAAAGTTTTAAAAAGGCCTTTGTTTACATGCATGATATCTCAATCGAGAACCGTTGTAAATGGAAATGAAATAATTTCAACTAGTCTAATAATTTCCAACTAATTTATTTGTCTCGTAACTCTCCAGCAAGATGCTCCAAGCTTCTTGCCTCCAAAGTACTTCAGAAGTAGCCGACCCTACGCCCCTATTACAAAATAATAAAAACATTTTAATTATAAAAACATCACCAAAACAATACAACAAGGAAAGCAAGATCAAAAATAGTTAAGCCAAAAAATTACAGAAAAATATTTGCTCCTAAAATAATCACAACATGTGCCACATCCCCGGCAATGACGCCATCTGATGAAATGCTAAATGCATGTATTAAAATAGTTCCGTTGTAGTACGAGTCTTAGCTTCTCATACAAAACCGAGAAGGAATCTCAGTGATAAGGTTCTCGATGTTAATTTATATCTTGGAATGTCCAAGGTCGAACACAAGGACTCGAGCAATTTATTGAGTAAATTTAGAGATCAAATATTTCAAGGAGAATTTTCAGGTTAATTATGTTGAGGTGATGCACACAACATAATTATATAGATTTTAAAACATTTTTATACAATTAAATTAAATACAAACAATGGTGCACAAACAACATTAATATGACATCCATACTTAAGTGCACAAGTCAAATAACTTGGATCAATTATAAAGATACCCTGAATTGATTACAAGATAAGTAACTTAACAACAAATGAATTCACTCTCAAAACATTATCCAACATTAGTTTAGAATTTCACTTGTAAATTTTAATAAATATACCTAGCAATTAAATCTGTAAATGACCTAGTGATAATTATTAAAAATACTAACAATAGGCCATTAAAGATAAAAGATGTTGACATGATCAAATAATCATTCAAAGTGCAATTTCAATGAATTAAAGAGATGTAATCAAGCACTTTAGGCAAAGAATAATTAAGACGTAATTTTTTTAATCAAATTCGTCCACAAAGTTCCCCACAAGGTAGAGTGTCAATCAAGCTTTAAAATGAGGACAAAATGACATTAATTAGATTTGACGATAAAAAGTTATTCAATAATGAATCAAGAGTATAAATGTAAGAAAACTTGCAAGTTTAATTACAAATAAGGACAAATAGAGAGTAAAATATAAATAAGAAAACCCGCAGTGACTAATGTGCAAATTACACGTAGGTAGAAGGACTTATCTGCAATAGTAGAAAACTGGAGGTCGGATGCTGAAATTTTTCCAGTCACTGATGAATCCCAATTCATCACTCTTTATTCCTTTATTTTAGCTAGAAATTTGAGCCAAATACCATGTAAATGTGTGTAAAAATCATAAATTGCCAAAACACATGCATCATGTAAATAGGCATAATTAGCATGTTTTTGCATCAAAATAAAGGAATAAAGAAACACAAGAAAAAGAGTGAAATATTTGGAATAAATATTGAGTGACCTAATCCTAAGGGAGGGCTCAGCATGGGCCTGACCGCAAAAGAAACCAAGTAGAGGGAGATAAGGTCAATCATACATGTACATAATCTTATGTATTTAAATAAATTTATTTTCCTCATTATAAAAATTAAAAAAAAGTGTTTCTCATCTTTTGTACACATTTGTGAAAATAAAAACTAGAATAAAAACCAAAAATTAAAAAGAAAATAAAAATCACTTTCCCACCTTGTATATATACCATGTACATATGTATATAAACCTATTTATTTAACCCATGTAAATACATCATAAAAATAAAATAAAAATACCTTATTATTCCAAATTTTATGTTGTAAATAAATAAAATATAAATTTGGAATAATTATGCAAAAATAAACAATTAAAAAGAAAAATTAAAAATACATATGTACATATATCTGTATATAATAATAATATAATGTAAATACGTTATATATTTTTCAAAATAAAAATAAAAATCACTAAAAATACTTTGAAAATAAATAAACATTTTTCATGTTTTAACTTTTTTGAAATAAAATTATTTAATAATTTTAATCGTATTTCCAAATAATTAATAATCGGAATTATCTGATTGGTCCACGGGGGATGTTGACCCCCGGTCAACTCCCCCCCTTGGACCACTTTCTGCTCGGACCCGGCTCTCGACCCGATTTCGCCCATTTTTCCCGAGCCGCTCCGATCACCTCTCATCCAAACCCCGGGCCCCGATTATACTTGATCCATCCCTGATCCACGCCCGATGTTCATTCCTAGGGATCCGAGCTTTGATTTGCTGGTTTGACTCCATCTTCTCGGATCCCTATTTGTATAAAGCCTCGCCTCCGCCGCACATTCCAGGCCATCTTTGGCTCCTCCCTTCCATCCCAAGACCTCCACTCTCGTCCCTAGAGTGACCTATCAGATAGGAGTGTCGCAGTGAGGAGGAGGAGTCCCCAGCCACTGATCCGGCGAACTCTTTCTCCGTGCGCCGCCGCGAGGTGTGCCGAGCCTCGGACCCCGATGAATCCTTGAGGCAAAGACCCCCAGAGCTCTGCCAGCTCACCCACAGTCAACTTCAGACACTAGGTATCTTCGAAACCCTCTAGCTTCGCTTAATTTCTAGTTACGCCCAATTTGCGCCGCCGACCGTCGCCGACCGATTCCCATCGATCCGATCATCTATCTGTTCATCCGACTATCGTTTCACGTTCACGAGACCTCGTCCCACATTCTTCACCCCTCCGATCACCTTGATTCGCCCCGGAACCAAGGAGTAGGCCTCCATCGCCATCGCTTCGCCGGAGGTCTCTACCCCGACTCATCTGACCACCCATTCCACCCCTAACCGGGTCGAGGCACTTTACCCTCGACCCAAGAGTCCTTCTGTGCCATTTTGCTGGTCAAAGGGGCCCATCTGAGGGTCTGCACGTTCAAGCACAGGAGGTTGGCCCCTCCACCATCGTCGGAGCTACCCGGAGCTTCTCGGCCTCATCAGGGGTGTCCACTAGTTGCGGAAGGGTCTAATCTTTCTTCTCCACATCTCAGCAGCCCAGGAGGAGGTCCCGAGCGCACGAAGGGAGCCGACGAAGTTCGCCGGCTACGAGTTCTTCCAGGACCTTCAGCTGTCGTCCGATCGTCCCCTCCGCTCCAGATTTGATCATCGCCGTCCATCTACGGAGCTTCAGCCACCATCCTATCCACATAGGGCTCGATCCGGACTGACCATCGATGAAGAGGCGCCTTTTATTCTCAGCCATTCGATTTACACGTGGTGCTTCATCGTCCATCGGATCATAATAAAGGGGTAATTTCCCTTAGGCCCATGTCCTTTTGTTATTGCTATTTAGTCCTGTAAATATTTCTGTACGTTGTTTTTAATTAGGATAAATTACAGTTTGGACCTCTATGTTTTTTGTATTTGCATTTTAGTCCTTGTTTAAGTGAGCCACGTGCATCGACATGTGAGGTTTTGGTATATTTGCACTTTTAGTCCTTTATTTCCTTTGTGTTATTGATTGATCTTTTATAAATAGGAATAACATCCATACCCCTCCGTGTCTGATTTACGTGCCTTGCGCGTGCTTTTGCAGACTTTTTGCATAAGGGCCCCTGAATTTTCTGTTTTAGTTACTATTTAGCCCTTGAAAATATGTTTTCTTACATTTAGGTCCCTGTGAGTTGTGTGCCTTATTTTTTATTGAATAAAATATCAAATTAAATCCAAATTAGGTCAAATTTGGATACATGGCTCCTGCAACTGTGTAAAAATTTCTCTAAATTTTTGAGACATTTTGGAAGATTTTGTTATTTTAAAAAATCAAAAATACATGTTTTTCTTATTTTTTGAATTGAAAAATCAAAGAAAAATATAAAAACATCTTTAAAAATTCTAAAAGAATTAGGGACAGTTAGTTTTAGTGTATTTTCGCTTTTGTCAAACTTTGGTGCTATTTGGTTTTATAAAAAACTTAAAAATTGCAAATTCCTAAAAATCTTATAACAATTCTAAAAAATCTATAAAAATCAAAAAATGCAAACTCTTTTTTTGTAGTTTAGTTTTTACATTTTTTTACAAAAATTACCTCCAGACTTTTATAGATAAATTTTACATTTTTAATTGATCTTTCAAGTCTGGCTGCACAGTAGCCCATATTTTCCCTCTTTCTTGATTTTTATAAAATCAAACAAAAATTGAAAAATTCTGAAAAATTCACCAAAAACACTTCAAAATATTAAAAAACAAAAATAATTTTGTTTGAATTTTCTGGGTATTTTTGAGTATTTTTAATAATTGTTGAAGTTTCTTGTTTCCCCTTTTTCTTATAAAATCAAAAACACAAAAACATTTAAAAATCATAAAAATCCACCAAAAATATTTTCTCCTTTGTTTTTCGATTTTTGACTACTTCGTAGGCCGCAAGGCTATCCCGTGCTCCTTGAGTCCGACCCTGGTCACTATACCAGGTTAATAAAAGTAGCCAGGACCGCTCTTGATTTTCTTGATTTATATCTATATTTGGTAGTTCTTATCATATTTTCTCGATTGACCGATTCCTCTCGATCCGGGTCACAATGACCCGAGTGTGATTATTTTTACCTAGCCCGGATTGAGTGTTGAGTTTTTTTTCGGTCATCAGAATGGCACCATTGCCAGAGAGCATGGCTTAGTAGTCGTTTTCGATTTTTCCGCGGCTTTCTTTTTTCAGCTTTTTGTAGATATTTGTATATATTTTTCTCTGAATTGTTTATATATATTTCTAGACTGACACTTTGGTTTCTGTTTCTTGTGAGGGCCCGAGGATCGAGGCGACTTTTTCGGAAGCCAGAGCAACCACAGGAGTCGGAGGCGGCTTCTGTCTCTACGAAGCCGCAGGAGAGCGTGAGGAGGAGGAGCTGAAGTTCGGAAGCCGCGGAATAGCCGCAAAATAACCGTAGTTTAGTTTAGATTAGTTTATTTTTCTGCAGATTTATTAATTTGTAATAATACAAGGACAGACTTGGACACTTGGTAGATTTTGGGGTCTGTTTCGCCGAGCACCGGTGTGCTCGGGGGACCTCACCGAGATTTTCGCGACTTTTCACGGTTTTTCGGCTTTTGACCGTTTATTTACTGCTCATTTGATTTATGCGATTTTAGCCCTAGCTTAGGAGTTTTCTTTGATTATGACGTAATTAATTAAGGTCAAATCCCTAATTATCTGCCTGTTCCTATAGCTCGATAATTGTACTTAATTAATTAAATCACAAAGAAAAAGCCGGATTATTTGAGCTCTGGTCCACGTGCCTTGAGGAGTCACATACAGCGCGTGCAGGATCTGTTGTGGCAGACACCGAGTGGCTCCCAAGATAGGACTCCGGACCTAGTCTCGAGTACCTGGCTACTGTTCTTCACGAGTAGAACTGCTTTGTTTAGGGCCGATTTTCGCGTGCATCATATAGGTAGTTTATATTCTGTCTTTACTTTATGCGCGGATCACCCTGCATGTAGACTGCTGGAGTCAGGTATGCATTTCTTACTCTGCATGCATCATTGATTCCCGCGCATCGGCTTTTTCGTCTTCTCCCCCCTATTTTGGACTTAAAATAATCAAGAGAACTGAAAAATTCATTAGGCATTGATTGATCTGAAAGATACCTAAAAACAAAAACTGTAAAATTAGGACTGCTAAATAAACTTGACCCTAAAAATACACCTCATCTAAAAATCTGTCTTGGGGAAAGCAACCCCCTCATTGTTTGGTTTGATTAAGCGAGAGAGTGACCCGCACACTAGGCTAGAGCCACATCCGAGCCCCGATCAAACTACCAGCCTTTTATACAGGACAATCTGATTGGCAGATTGGATTCCTACCAAGTCATGTAACCGCTCTGATATCAAAGAAAATAGACAAGATAATTGATCGTGCTCTTACGATCTTCAGCTCAGCGTGGAGTAGGTGAATTCAGGGTTTGTTTTCTCATCTTGTTTGTTTCCAGATATCATCCACCAGACTCGCCAGATCAAGATGATGGGTAGGAGGTCTCTTAAGAAGCCACTGGCTGCTCCTCTTTTTAGCACTCCAGCCCGTTCATCTAGGTTAGTTCGTGAGAGCCCATACCTGCTCTCCGAACCCAAGTTCGATTCTGCCCTGTTCCCCCTTGACCACCCTTCTTCTATTCTTGAGTTGCCTGTGCCAGATGCGAGAAGCAGACTGATGATATTTCGGCACCTGAGTTTGGGTCTTTTGCCATTGCAGAGACCATGGCCAGCAGCGAGGATCGCATCGAGCGTCAGAGGCCAGAGACGACCACATACGTACTAGACCATGGTGCGATCAACACCACCATGTTAGCCTCTCTCGAGACGATGCAGAGACAGATCCGGGACCAAGGGACTTTCATGGCGGAGATGAGGAGAGAGATGGTGAGGCTCTGAGAGCAAAGAGAGCAGCCACAAGCCTATGGACGCAGGGATCCAGACCAGCCAGTTCAGCCAGACCAGCTGGCAGTAGCAGAGCAGCCGAGACCGATGCGGGAGTTGCACTACCCCGGATCGACTCAGACACACAGCAGGGTGGTACTTCCGGCTATTGTGGGGGACTTCAAGTTCCCCCCAAACACACTTCAGCTTCTCCCCTGCTTCCACGGGCTCGCCACCGAGGAGCCCCATCTGCATCTCCAGGAGTTTCTAATGATCTGCAGCACCGCCCACGATCGACAGGTGGACGAGAACACCATCCAGATGATCGCCTTCCCCTTTTCACTGGCAGATAGAGCAGCCACCTAGCTGAAGCAATTGGGGAAGTTTGTTTACACCTGGGAGCAGCTCCGCACCGAGTACTTAAACAAGTACTATCCACTCGAGTGGATGAATGCAGCGAGTGCCCCGATCAGCAACTTCTCCATGCTCCCCAACGAGCAGTTTCACGAGGCATGGGAGAGGGTCAGAGAGCTGACCGACAGATGCCCGCACCACGACATCGCGAAGCCGAACCTAGTTCAGAGCTTCTTCTACGGGTTGACACCAGAGCTGCAGGGCCTGGTGAACGCTTCTTGTGGCAGTTCCTACTTCTCCGAGGATGAGGATCAGGTCTGGGCCATCTACGAGGAGACTAGAGCCAGAGATTCAGATTGCTCAGAGCCGACCAAAGATTCAGAGCAGATGATAGAGGCAAGGTGAGACATCCACCAGGACTGTGACTTTGTGATTACAAATGACGAGGCAGTTTGGGCTGATCCAGTCGCTGATAAGCGCTCTTGCTACCCTTGTTAATTCGAGCAAATTAATGTTCAAATTAATTGATGATGTTCGTTACAGTTGGATGATGAGAGGGAACATCAAAAACCACTTTCAATTATATTCAAATTAATTTCGAGCAACAATTTTTTTACTTGGTTGGAAGTCCAAGGTCGAACTCAAGGAGGCAACTGTCTCCTTAGGTGAATTTGTAGCAAAGTCCAAGTGTTCGATTTTCGAGGAATATATTTTTTTATCTTTTTCTATTTTCTATGCAGACACATGCAAAAATCGAGCCAATTTAAAGTTAAATCAGTTAAGGTATCAAATGAAGTCCAAAAATTATAAAAATTGGCCAAATGATGAAATATGGTGAAATTAAGCTACCCTAATTTTTTTGAATTTTTCGACACTAAATGAATTTACTGTGAATTTAAAATGAATGCGGGGTGATTTTCACTAAGTTAACTTTAATAAATATCAAATCACAAAATTTTAGGGAAATAAAATTATCCTAGATAGATTTAATGATGAGGAATCTAGGAAAATTGTCAAACTTAAGTTTTAATGTGAAATGAAACTATTAAAATTAAACTAAGGAAATTACCAATTAATTTATTCAGGCCTCGAAATGTGTGCAAATGAGATGAAATTTTTATGCCATGTTAAGTTAACTACCCTAGAGCTATTGTGATTTTTTGGAAAATTTTGGAGTTACAGAGAATTAACTATTACATAAAAGGTCCAATTCGGCAAAATATCACAGAAATAAACCAATTAATTAATTAAAAATTCCACTGCTATCACAACAGATAAAGGACAAGTTAAGCTACAACATGCAACTTTTGAAACTCAAAAATGATGAAATATGACACCTAGGGATGCGTGCAAAGACAAGGGTGTAATTGCAATACAGGAAATAAAAATTACATAAAAATAAACATGCTGACAGGGACTTAGATGCAATTACCTATAATTCTGGGGGTGGAATGCAATTTCTCCACGGCTACACGTGGTCCTCACGCAGGGGTGCTTTATAGGGACTGATTTGCAATATCTGAAAGTTCTAGGGGCTTCTATGCAATTTACCCAGGCGCACGTGCTTCTCACGTGGGGCGCCTAGGTTCGGGTGGCGTCGGCGGCTTGGGTCGTGGCTCGGGCGCTCTGGAGGTCCGGAGGAGGCTCGGAGAAGCTTCGGTTGGTCCGAGCCTAGAGGTCGGGGAAGAGGCTCGGACCCGTCTACGTGGCGCGCTCTGGACCTTTGGATCAAGATCGATCCAAAGGCTGTCGTTGATGGCGCGTGGTGTGATCAGAGACCGTCAGATCTAAGCTGATCCAACGGTGCCTGGAGAGCGATGGAGGGGGGGCGACGTGGCTGGATGCTGACCGTAGGATCAAAGAGAGATCCAACGGCCGTCTGCTGCTCCGGATGACTGGCGACGTGGATGGCGCTGGACCGTTCGATCAAGATGATCGAACGGTGGCTAGGGCTTCTTCCTCAACGGTCCTCCACCGCCTGCGGAGGAGTTGGCGGGTCTCCGGCGAAGGGGGGGTCTGCTCCGGTTGTCCCTCCAGGCGATGATGGTCGATGGCGCCTCTGAAGTAGCTCGGAAGGTTCGCGGCGGTGCGGCGAACAGTCCGAGGGTCCCAGGCGTGACAGAGGCGCGTCGGAGCTCGCTGTCGATGAAGCTCGATGGGGGCTCCGGTGAGCTTCCGAGCAGTGAATGAACGAGTACCTGCAAGGGGTTACGATATAGCCGAAGCACGTGGTGCATTCGTGGAGATGTGGGGATTGACGATGAGGCCTAAGGCAAAGCGAGGGGGTTCCGGTGATGGTGCTCCGCCCAGGTGGCGGAGCTGGGGTCGATGGAGGGTGAAGGGTGTTGTCGGAGGGCGATAAATGGACCGCGAAGGTCAGATCTCCATCGAGGAGCTCGGCGAGGTGAAGATGGAGTGAGAAGGTCACGATGGAAGGCGAATAAAATACGAGAGATCAAAGGGAAAATTCAAAGGAAGATCAAAGGAGGATGGAGGAGGTTACCTGGGGATCGGAGCTCGGTCTCGAGTTCCAGGGTCGTCGCTCTAGGGATCGGTAGGGTCCCGAGTTCAAGCAGCTTCACGGAGGAGGGGCTGCGACACGGCAGAGGCGTCGCGGATCTCGTCGGAGAAGAAACTGGTCTTCTCTCAAGGAAGCTATCAATTCCTGTCACCAATCTAACGCTCCGAGCTCGAGGTTCCTCTCTAGGTTGGCGGATGGGTGTGAAGTTGGCCGGTGCTCGAGTATTTAAAGGGTGAAGGTCTCGGCAGGGCTGGTGATGGGGCGAAGTTCATGGAGGTCGTGGAGCGTCTATGGTGGAAGTGGTGGCGAGTGAGGGAGTTGGCGAGGATGAGGGACGAGTGGGGAAGGTCGTGGCGGCGCTGGCGGTCGACGTGGGTGGCTAACGTGCGGCCGAAAATAGAAAGGGGTAGCGTGTGGCGCAAGGTCGAGATCGTGGGAGAGAGAGGGTGTCGGAGGTGGAAGACGAAGCCCTCACCGTTGGATCTTGTGATCCAACGGCAGAGAAGAAGGCAGGATGGAACGGGTAAGATTAGATCTGGGGCGAGGCGATCTGAGGGATGTGATGGCGCCACGTGGTGAGATAGGGGAGAGGCACGTACGGGCGGTTGAGATGAGGCTAGGGCTTAGATCGGAGGGCTAAGGTGCAAAGAGGCACGAGCGGTTGCGATGGAGGAGTGGCGTGCATGATCGAAGGGCGCAGCGTGCGACGCGTGGCGCGCTGTGGTGAAGGCGCTGATGGGCAGATCAGATGAGAAGGGGGGAATGATCAGACGGTGGAAGTGAAAGGTATACGAGGAGCACTGCTAGCCGTTGGATCTTGTGAGAAATCCAACGGCTAGAGGCGCAGGTGGCTTGGTCAAGGGGAGCGGGCCGCGTGGTGCAACCAGAGAGCGCCACGTGGCCAGCTATGATTGGCTGCGAAAAGAAATGAGTGTAGAGGGAGAAGGAGGCCGAATTTGGAAAAACTCAAAACATCAAAGTTGTAGATCTTGATGAGATCTACAAGTTTCATATTGACCAAAGATGGAGATGAGGTCAACTATGATACAAAAAATACAAATATACATAAATATAGTATACATAGTGTACATAGAGGCCCAAAAACCCAACTTTTTCATATGAGCTCCAAATTGGATGAAATTAGTCTCATTTTAAAGGTCTTTTAATGTGTATTATTCTAAAAGTGAGTAGACCTATTTTGGAGGTTGTATGAGGGAGCTATGTGCATTTTATGGTGCAAGGGCTTTAAGGCTTTATTGGGTGCTTTTACAAAGGGGATTCCTGATTTTCATCCTTATATTATTAACTAAGGTGTACATATTATAAAGGAGAGGTTATTTTTATGGGTGGATATTTTACAAGTGATTTAGGCTTCTTGTTTAATGCAAAATTTGAATGCTAAAATGCATATTTTATGAATGCATGTATGAATGCTATTTATGCATTATAAAGGGAAATATGCCTCTATTTACTCGGGAACAAGGCTCTATTTTCAAATTTTAGAGTGATGAATCACAGATTCATCAACCCCCTATACTTAAACCTTGCTCGTCCCCGAGCAACTAAATGAAATGCAAGAGTGAAATGATTTTGGGTTCCATACCAAGGTGATGAACAAAAGTTAAAATTGGAGCTTGACTCGACCTTTAGATTAATTGTGTGGCGGAACCTTATTTGGACCTGAACTTAAGACCTAACAGACTTCCAATTCCACAAGTCTTCTATTCAAGACGCCTCAACAGTCAGGTCAGAACAAATCCTCAAACGCATATTTCTGATGACTATGATTCTTACTTGTACTGTGTAAGTGAAATGTAACTCTTCACATCAGAAATGACTCGGAACCAGCCTCCTCTAACAAGGTAACTCAATAACCCGGTCCAGTAACTATTTCCTCGAGGAGTGGGGTATTCCCTTCTAAGTTCAAGTGCTACCAACTCAAGAGGAGGGGGTAGAGAAAAGAATGGACGATAGCCAATGTAGATACCTATCCCGGGATGTCTGACCAGTGTAGCCAAGTCATCCTGCTGCATTTCTTTGCGAATATACAGACTCCGACAGGTATTTTATTTTCACTTGGACCTGTCTGATTTTTTTGGAGTTTTTGCATTTTTTTAACTCATACAAGGTGCAGCATGTACATCGGGAGTTTTTCCTCTTGAGCCAGCAGACTATCCCTCTTTTGAAGCATTATTGCAACCACAGCATCCCGTCCTTAGACGTCAACACTACCAGACTAGGTTTAGACGCACTACCCTCCCTAGAGGAGGACGGATGTTTCCACCCGTGCGCTACTCCAAGCTAAAGGATTCTACCTCCTCACCACCTCATCAATGAAGAGCTACGTGCATTGTGCTTGTCCAAGTTAGGTCACTGTCTAAAAGAATCATGCGTGTGCACGAGATATTCTACCTAGACTAATCAAGATGACATGTGAATATAGACTTGCGGACTCAAAGAATTAAGTCACTTGACCTGAGAAATCTTAAGTCCAGTTCTATAAGGTTCCTCTGAAATTAGGTGGATTAAGGTCAAATCAAGTCCATCCTCAATATCTACTCATAACTTGGTTTGGAACCCACTAGCTTTTCACCTTGCAAATGCAAGATATGCAGATGAGGTGCAGATGACATGCTATGAATGAAATGCAAGATTTTTTAATGCAAGGATGCAAAAGTAAATAAGAAGCCTTTATTTTCGACATTTTCATTTTATTTTCTATTATACAACAATTTTTACAACATTTTTTAGTTTGTAATAATATACATGTTTTTTTATACATCCTATTTTACAACAAATTTTAGAAAAGTATGTTTTACAACTTTTTTGTACAAGTATTATACATATAGTACAAAATTATATTTTTTTTTCAATTTTTACCCACCCCGTAATTATTGCATAATTTATACAGAAAATACGCGAAAATACACGAAAGTACGAGCTATGGGTAAAGTATATATGTAATATATACACGCCCCCTATACTTAGCGTGTGCTATGTCCTCAGAGCACGAAAAGCGACTAAAAAGACAGAGCTCGGGCTGAGCGTAGGAGAGCTAAAATTAAGAATCGTATAGAAGTCGCACCGCCCCCCTACACTTAGGCTCTTGACAGCCTAAGTGTAGAAGAAGATCAAAAATGGGGCGGACGAGGGAAAGAAGGGAAATGGATGAATATATACAAGGTGGGCATCGGTTCCCCCTATACTTAGGTTTTGGTCAGCCTGAGTATAGGACAGGAATGAGTATGAGAACCGATGTGATCTAGAGGATTTACAGAGAACAGACTCAAGTGGCTCATCCCCCCTATACTTAGGATCTGGTCATCCTAAGTATAGTCCAAGATAGAGATAGATGAAGCTGGAAGGAGTTACTAGAGTCGTGAGAGGAGAAAGGATAGAATGTACAGAAATGATGGTATATACAAGTGAGTCGGTCATGAATCTTCCAAGATGCTGCTGATGGCTAGAGCTCACTGCTGCAAGGTCTCCTGCGCGGCTCGAGGTGTATTTGCTGAATTTGTCTCGTGCATAAACACAATCTCCTCAATATGGACTAACTGCTCACTGGATTCGACGAAGTGTTTTAACAGTTGTCCATTCACAAGGGATGTCGGTGCGTTATCTGTGAGATCTGAGATCTCGACACATCCACTATCATGCACCGCTCGGACAATGAATGGTCTCGTCCATTTGAATTTCAACTTGCCTTGGAAAGTCTTCAGCCTTGCATTAAACAACCATACCTTCTGTCCAGGAACAAAGGTCTTTCGTCTGATATATCTATCATGCCAACGCTTCACCTTGTCCTTGTACACCAAACTGTTGTCATATGCACGATTTCTGACTCCCACAAGCTCATTCAGATCCATTTCTCTCTGCTTCTGCCCAAGGTATGTGTTCCAATTGACCTTCTTAATTGCCCAATCTATTTATGCACTAGTTCTGCGGGCAAATGGCACGGCTTTCCGAATACCATTCGGAAAGGGGAGGTTCCTAGCGGTGTCTTGTAAGCTGTCCTATACGCCCATAGGACCTGATCCAAGATCTGAGACCAGTCCTTCCTGTCTGGGCGGACAAGCTTTTGCAATATAGTCTTTACCTCCCGATTCGACACCTCAGCCATACCATTAGTCTGTGGGTGGTAAGGGCTAGTGACACGGTGTTCGATGTCGTAGTCCTTCAGGAGTTTCTTCACCTCCCGATTCACAAAGTGACTACCCCCGTCGGATATCATCATTTTGGGGATCCCAAACCTAGAGATGATGTGCTCTCTGATGAATTTACAAACAGTCCTACTGTCTGCGGCTCGGGTCGGGATAGCCTCCACCCACCTGGATAGATAATCTACCGCAAGAAGGATGTATTCAACCCCGTGGCTAACAGGGAATGGGCCCATGAAGTCGATGCCCCAGGCGTCAAAGACATCACAAATGATGACAGGCTGCATTGGCATCTCATCCTTGAGACCAACGGTTCCTCCCATTCTCTGGCATACTGGGCACGACTTCGCAAAGGTGATGGCATCGCGAAACAGAGTCGGCCAGTAAAAACCACACTGAAGTACCTTCCATGCAGTCCTCTTCCCGGAGTGGTGTCCTCCTGCCTTTAAGCTGTGACATAAAGAAAGGACACTCTGTTATTCCTCCTGAGGAATACACCGTCTCCAGACACAATCCGGTCCCTCAAAGAAAAAGATCGGATCATCCCAATGGTAGTGTCTCGCATCCGACTTAAGTCGGTCGATGTGGCTCTTGGGCCAACCCTTGGGAACCTTCTTGGAGACAAGATAGTTCACGATGTTGGCATACCATGGGAGTGAGTCGATAACAAAAATCGACTCGTCAGGGAAAGGGTCTCGAATTGGTGAATCCTCGGAAGTATTAAGATCTTCGAGATGAGAAAGATGATCGGCTACTACATTTTTCTTTCCAGGTTTATCACGAATATCCAAATCAAATTCCTGGATAAGTAAAATCCAATGAAGAAGATGCGCCTTCGCATCCTTCTTCTCCATCAAGTACCGTAGAGCCGTATGGTCAGTGAACACAATTACCTTGGATCCAATTAAGTGAGATCTAAACTTGTCCAAGGCAAAAACTACCGCAAGCATCTCCATTTCCGTAACTGTATAGTTACGCTGAGCGGTACCAAGCACTTTGCTAGCGTAGTGAATTGCAAAGGGGACGCCATCTCTCCGTTGTCCTAACGCAGCCCCAACAGCAAAATCTGAGGCATCCGTCATGATCTCAAAAGGTAGAGACCAGTCTGGGGCTTGTAGGATAGGTGCGTCCATGATCATCCCTTGCAATAGCTTAAAGGCTTCAAGACATTTGTGATCAAAAACAAACTCCATGTCTTTGCCCAAAAGCTCAGTTAGCGGTCGGACAATCTTAGAAAAATCCCTAATGAATCTTCGATAAAATCCAACATGCCCGAGGAACGACCGCAACTGCTTGACGTTGGTTGGTGGCTGGAGTCGTCTGATCACATCCACCTTGGTAGGGTCAACCTCCATTCCTCTCTTGGAGATGACATGCCCCAACACAATGCCCTCCACCACCATGAAGTGGCTTTTCTCCCAGGAGAGCACCAGATTAACCTCACAACATCTTTTGAGGACTCGATCCAGATTCCTATGACAGGAATCGAAGGAATCGCCGTGGACCGAGAAGTAGTACATGAAGACTTCTAGGAATTCACCGACCATTTCGGCGAATACAACAATCATGCACCTTTGAAAACTACCCGGAGCATTGCATAACCCAAAGGGCATACGCCTGAAAGCTTAGGTACCAATGGGGCATGTGAATGTGGTCTTCTCCTGGTCCTCCGGAGATATGGCTACTTGATTGTAGCCCGAGAACCCATCCAAGAAGCAGAAGAATTCTTTCCCCGCTAGTCTCTCTATGATCTGATCAATGAATGGTAGGGGGAAATGATCCTTCTTCGTTGCGGCATTCAAGCGTCTGTAATCCACACTGGGAGCTCGGAGCTCCTCCGCCATGAGTGGCGGAGGAGATGGGTCGGAAGGCGACGAGGTCTGGAGAAAGAAGAAGGTGATCGAGAAGGTGCGCGTGGACGGGGGATGCATTACGGAGCTTTTGCGAGGATTAATGGAGGATGTGGTTGACTGAAGTGGCCTAAATAATTACACAAAGCATGATCAAAGGAGATCTGAGAGAACTTACCTCACCGGAGATGGAGCGGATGGCCTGGGCTGGGCATCGGGGAAGATGCCCGGGTCGTCGCACATACTGGCCGGCCATGCCAGCGAGCTCGAGCGGGCTGATCGCGCCGTAGCTCCGTCGTGGTCGGCGGAGGGTCTCACCGAGGAGGAGAGTTCTTCGTCGCTCTATCCAGATGCCTCCCCCTGTCACAGGGAGGCGGAGGAGGGCTGGTCCTCCTCCCACGTAAAGGTGGACGCCGGAACTCGGAGGAGGGAGCGGCGTATTTAAAGGAGCGAGTGGCAGTACTTGTGATGGTGATCGAGGTTTGATTGGGGATCGTGGAGCGATTCGACGTTGATCGAGAGTAGTGGAGATGCTGGCGAAGACGACGGATGGTGGAGGTTGACCGTGAGGCGGTTAGCGAGTGGAGGTGGTCGCTGGAGTGGAGGAGGAAAAGGGAAGGGGAAGAGTGGTGCGCGAGCTGGATCGTGGGAGAGAGAGGGTACTCAGAGGTTGACGACGATGCACGGCCGTTGGATCTGGAGATCCAACGGCGGACGTTTGGGCGCGAAGCAACGGTCAGGATGTGATCTGATGCGACGTGAATGAAGGGTGATAAAGATGCCACGTGTCGATCCGTAGGAGCGGCGCTAACGGACGATCCGGATCATATCTGGAGGCTGATGGAACGGTTCAAATCCAGGGCATCAAATAACAGTGTAGATGATGAAGCTGGGTTGCGATCGAAGAGGGAAAACATGCGCCACGTGGCAGGTTCTGATCAAGGCGCTCACGGACGGATCAGATTCGAGGCGGGGGAAGTATCAAACGGCTGAGGAAAAGAGCGGACATGGAAATGGTCTGGCCGTTGGATTATGGAGGCGATCCGACGGCTGGAGATGCGAGCGGATAAGACAAGGGCAGCGGGCCACGTGGCTCACCCAGAACAGGCCACGTGGCCTAATCAGATTATTCGGAGCGAATTTTTGATTTTCGAGGGGTTAGAAGGCCGAATTTGAGAAAACTCAAAACATGAAAGTTGTAGATCTTGATGAGGTCTACAAGTTTTATTGACCAAAAATAGAGATGAGGTCATCTGTAGACATCAAATATTTTTGAAGGTATTTTTAAGGTTAAAAATACCACAAAATTTTGTTTTGCCATTTTTTTGTGGTTTTTAATTTATTTGAGACTCTGTTAATTACAGGACATTATCTAGGTTTTATTGACAGATAGCTTAAGCAAGGGGGTTAATAAATGGAAATTAAGATGATGAAATTGGGTTTCATCACCCCTATACTTAAACTATGCTCGTCCTCGAGCATCAAAGGGAATGACTAAGTTGGATTAACCCCCTTGTGCATGTGAGTACAGGATCCAATCCGATCAAGTTGACTCAACTTTTAGAGGTCCAAAATTCTAGAGTTCAACCCAGCCTTAATCAAGAGGCATCCAATTCCTCTACTTCTCCAGACTCTCTCTGATGTACACATAATCTAAAGGATATGACATTTTAGTGTTGACTGTGATTCCGAGAGTAGAGTCAAATCGTCACCCAAAGTCTTGGTCCAAGAAATTCTCCTAAGGACCCAATCCTCACACTAGGGAATAAATCAAATTTTGCATCCAATCCACCATCTCTTTAGTTGTCAGACTTATAAAATGTAGATGGCAGGCCAGTAATGGAGGGCATGGGATTGTGTCATTTCTTCTCTCCCTCTCATTGGAACAAGGATTCTCTCTAGTGCCTTTTACGCAACACATTTTTTTGGTGTTGATCAGTGCGTTCGTCAAGAGAAGTTGGAGCCGTCTGCACTTGTTTTCCTGGGAATACACTGGGGTGTGTCTCTTTTGAGTACCCATCGTACCTTCTACACCCAGACTTGTAGCATTTACGATGCAGAGCCCTTTTTTGGTGCAAGCCCGACTCCTGGTCCTAATAGCGGTGGTCCAAGTATACACTTTGAAAAATTTGGGAGCGCTCGCCTATGGTGGAAGCTCTTTGATATTTGACTTTGTTGAATGAGAGATTTTCTTTGAATTTCATTGACTTGTATAATTTTTGGCTAGCTCCACTGCTTTTACCAAGAGTTGGCGCACACTGATCAACATTTTTTTATTTATTTCACACCCTGACACTTAGGTCAATATCAAGAGATTAGTATAAGAACCAAGTTCTCATACTGGCTAATATTGCTGACACTCAGGTTTCATGAAGCCTCTAAAGATTTTATCCCATCCTTGAGCATCATTAGATCAAATCCAAATTCGAATTCCTCATCCCAATCCCTCAGGTGAAAAATCAACTCATCTCATCAAAAATCGCAGTCGTGCATGTGATGTGCTGATCATATTCTTTTTTGTCTGAGACTAAGCATGGAATATAGCATGCAAATCTAGAAATCTAGGGAAATGTGGATGATTAAGTCTATGACCCTGATGGCTAAGGCTGGTTAACCTAAAATCTCAAAGACCTCAAAAAGCTTAGTCTCCTTGATCATTTCAGATCCTGGGTGGAAGTGTAAGTGTAGAGGATTAATCCAACTTCGTCATTCAAAAACAAGTTTTTTTGAACTTCAAGAGATATTAGAACAGCCTGAACTCAATTGAGCATCTGCAATTCAGCCAGTATGGATGTAAGTACAGGCCGAAGCCCGTTGCTTGAGGACGGGGCCTTACGCGATGTCTTGTAAACCATCCAATCTGCTAAGGGCGAACCCTCACTGAATGCGGCTTACTTAATTGGGTTTAGTAGTGATCAATGACTTCTAAAGGATTTTTTGGATTTTTCTCATTTTTATGGTTTTTAACTTAAAGTTAAAACACGGGTTAGACTCAACTTTCCTTGAAAAGAGATAGAAAATTTTCAAAACCATGTCACACAAATAAAAAGTTTTCAAAACATTTTCAAAAGATTTTTCAAAACAAGGAAAACTCATTTTATAAATCATTTTCGAAAATATTTATATCAAAATAGTGTAACATAGTATAGAAAAGCCGTGAAATCATTTGAGTCCTCTTGGTTCAAAAGATTTTACTTTAGCCAAAAATTTTTAAATTTTTCAAAATTTTCGGATTATAGCTAAAGTAAGTATACGGTATATTCGGTATACCCCCCTATCCTTAAACTTTGTTATGTCCTCATCGCACTAGATAGTACAAGTCCATAGGTCCATTTAAGTATAGATATATATACAGGAGCTATGAGGGGCTCCCCCTATACTTAGGTTAGAAATAACCTAAGTATAAAGGCAAGGAAAGATGAGTAGAGAAATCAAAGGGACTCGGGTCCCCCCCATACTTAGGCTGAGATTAGCCTAAGTATAAAGATGGAATTTGATGTTGGGAGGGACCCAAGAGGAACGAAGAAGATGTAAGGATGTACAGATGAGCGGATGAATCTACGGAGATGAATGGAGTGACTAAGGCTCTGGGGAATGTGTCGAAGCAAACATGGCTCAATTCAAGCAAGCAAGACCCTTAAATTCACCAACTCACACATGAAACCAACCGTGATTGGTTTATTATCTTGTCGATTTTATTGGTGATAAAACATTTGATTTTTACGCGGAGAAAATGTGAAGTGAAAATCAAGGCGTACGCGCGGGTGTTGCTCTCCCAAAATCAAAATTTTACTCCATTTTATGTTCACTTGCTATTAACAGTCCCAATTATTATTTAATGTTGTCACTGAATTAAGGTTAGCACAAAATCAGGAAATCATTGTCTACCGTTCATTCCCATTTTCCATTAACCTAGGTGATCAAGCTAGGAAAGAGAAATCGAGAAAAACCGCCTATTCGATAAAACCATGATCTAGGTTAAGCGAGAAATCATGTAGTGACTTGGCGAAAATACGTGAAAAACTTGGGCCGTTTTGAAAACCAAAATCAATATATATGCAAGTCGATAAAAGCCGCACCTAATCATGCTTCTATTAGCGGGAAATGATATTCATTAATTTTGGCTAAGTGAGGCGAGATTATGCACGTCTATACCTTAGTGTGTCCTACCTATGAGCAAGCACGTAAAAGATGGAAAATGAAAATATGCTCAAGGAACCGCGTGCCTGGTCCTAGGTCGACACTCAAGTGGGGACGATCCCACACAACCATGATCGTTCGATTACACTCGCGAGTCCTCGACCGAAGACCGTTGTAAAAGAAGAGTTATTACATGACATGCAAAAATAAAATGCGAGACACATTTTTTTTCTTTCTTTCTTCCCTATTTGCTCCACGTATGTTTTGCATCTCCTCGCAGTGGGAAGCGTCCTGCTCCTCGCCTCCTTGAACCATCAAGGGCCCTGCCACAAAAACAATGGTTAGAGATCGATAGAGAAGAAAATTTTGTAATGCAACATAAATGAACAAGTTGACCTATAAAAAAGAACACTAAATTAAATAAACAAAAATCCAAAAAATATAAGAAATGAGTCGTGTCCCCGGCAACGGTGCCATTTGATAAACCTCAAAATCGGCCCTTTAAAAGTGTGTAATTAGCACTTGGAGTTGTCATCGCAGTCGGGCCAATTCGGGCTCATCAAAGACATCTCACTTAAACATGTATATATCAATCAAAATGAGATGGTCGTATATTTTTCTACTTGGTAAGATACCTAGGTCGAACTCAGGGACACGAGCCTTTCTCGAATTATTCAGATTTTTTATCTATCTACTTAAGCGTTGAGTTAAAGTCATATAGGTCAAATTATGAATGCTAAAGGACAAGGAGACACAAAAATGCATCATAACAAAACATGCATTTTTTTATTATTTTAACATGCAAGTAAATGCCATGAAATGCATGGAAATATGCCCGAGACCATAAGTAAATGAGCCATTGAAATACACGTCCAATTAGGGTTGAAATAAGAAGCAATCTTTATTCATGTAAAAAATAGGCATGAGAGTCAAGGCACTTAATCAATAAAATACTTCTTCAAATTTCATATTGTCTACTGTGAAATTAAAGCATGCCATAAGGAAGATAATAAAGAGAGCTTCAAAATGCCACTGAAATCATCTAAATCGGAGTTACGAGGCTCTAGATATGCATGAAAGAAACCAGGGGCATAAGTGCAATAAAACATGAAAAGATAATTACACACAGGTCCCTGGGAGGGACTAAAATGTAAATATGAAAAAGCACGTGTCCTTCTCTGTAAAATATCCACACGCACAGGGGCATATTTGCAAACTTGAAAACCCGCGAGGGTATCAATGCAAAATGCCCACAGGTGCTCGTGTGATGCACGTGATCTGGACCTGGATGCAAAATGGAGAAATGGGCAGGGCGTCTCAGCAATTTTCCCAGATGAGCATGAGTCAGGCTCGGTAGAGGTTCCGAGGGGCTTCGGGTTAGCTCGGGCGGTTCGAAGTTCCATGCGGGCTCGGTAGCTGGCCCGAGAGCTCCAAGCCTGGAGGTTCGAAGACGAAGGATCGGAGAGGCTCTGGTGTTTCCACGTGGTTGAGTGTGGACCCTCTGATCACAAGGATCGAAGGGCTCCTGGAGTTGTATACGTGGCTGCTTGTAGACCGTTGGATCTTCATAGATCCAACGGTATCTGACGTTTATTGCGTGGCCTCATCAGGGTCGTTGGATGGTCGCTGAGAGAAGACCATCCAACGGCATCTGTGCTTCCTCCTCCATCTTCGGCTGGCGGCGATTTTGGAGCTCCGACGAAGGAGCTCCTCCTCCGCCGCTCCATCTTGGGCACGGTGAAGCTCGCCCGACGCTCCTGAAAGAAGGTCGATGAAGCGGGGTGCTCTGGCGAGGTGCTGGACTCTCTGGATAGAGCCACCGGAGCGCTGAAGTCGAGGGCGGTTGTGACGAAGTGGGCTCCGATGAAGCTCCGATCGTTGAGATCTTCGAGGACCTGCAATGTTAGGAGTATAACCGAAGCCAAGGGAGACGTGTGCGTGAATGACGTGAGAGCTCATAGGGGGTGGAGAACGTGGGAGCTCGGAGCTCCTCCGCCATGAGTGGCGGAGGAGATGGGTCGGAAGGCGACGAGGTCTGGAGGAAGAAGAAGGTGATCGAGAAGGTGTGTGTGGATGGGGGATGCGTTGCGGAGCTTTTGCAAGGATTAATGGAGGATGTGGTTGACTGAAGTGGCCTAAATAATTACACAAAGCATGAAGAAAAATCAAAGGAGATCTGAGAGAACTTACCTGATCGGAGATGGAGCGGATGGCCTGGGCTGGGCATCGGGGAAGATGCCCGGGTCGTCGCACATACTGGCCGGCCATGCCAGCGAGCTCGAGCGGGCTGATCGCGCCGCAGCTCCGTCGTGGTCGACGGAGGGTCTCACCGGGGAGGCGAGGTCGTCGTCGCTCTATCCAGACACCTCCCCCTGTCACAGGGAGGCGGAGGAGGGCTGGACCTCCTCCCAGGTAAAGGTGGATGCCAAAACTCGGAGGAGGGAGCGGTGCATTTAAAGGGGCGAGTGGAAGTACTGGTGATGGTGATCGAGGTTTGACTGGGGATCGTGGAGCATCTATGGTGGAAGCAGTGGCGAGTGAGGGAGTTGGCGAGGACGAGGGACGAGTGGGGAAGGTCGTGGTAGCGATGGCGGTCGGTGAGGGTGGATAGCGTGCTGCCGAAAATAGAAAGGGTCAGCGTGTGGCGCAAGGTCGAGATCGTGGGAGAGAGAGGGTGTCGGAGGTGGAAGACGAAACCCTCACAGTTGGATCTTGTGATCCAACGACAAAGAAGAACGCGGGATGGAACGGGTAGGATTAGATCTAGGGCGAGGCGATCTGAGGGATGTGATGGCGCCATGTGGTGCGATGGGGGCGAGACGCGTACGAGCGGTTGAGATGAGTCTAGGGCTTAGATTGGAGGGCTGAGATGCAAAGCGGGACGAGCGGTTACGATGGAGGAGCGGCGTGCATGATCGAAGGGCGCAGCGTGTGACGCGTGGCGCGCTGTGGTGAAGGCGCTGATGGGCGGATCAGATGAGAAGGGGGGAATGATCAGATGGTGGAAGTGAAAGGTAAACGTGGAGCGCTGCTGGCCGTTGGATCTTGTGAGAAATCCAACGGCTAGAGGCGCAGGCGGCTTGGGAAAGGGGAGCGGGCCGCGTGGCGCAACCAGAGAGCGCCACGTGGCCAGCTATGATTGGCTGCGAAAAGAAATGAGTGTAGAGGGAGAAGGAGGCCGAATTTGGAAAAAGTCAAAACATGAAAGTTGTAGATCTTGATGAGATCTACAAGTTTCATGTTGACCAAAGAACGGAGATGAGGTCAACTATGATACAAAAAATACAAATATACACAAATATAGTATACATAGTGTACATAGAGGCCCAAAAACCCAACTTTTTCAGAGCTCCAAATTGGATGAAATTAGTCTCATTTTAAAGGTCTTTTGATGTGTATTATTCTAAAAGTGAGTAGACCTATTTTGGAGGTTGTATGAGGGAGCTATGGGCATTTTATGGTCCAAGGGCTTTAAGGCTTTATTGGGTGCTTTTACAAAGGGGATTCCTGATTTTCTTCCTTATATTATTAACTAAGGTGCACATATTATAAAGGAGAGGTTATTTTTATGGGTGGATATTTTACAAGTGATTTTGGCTTCTTATTTAATGCAAAATTTGAATGCTAAAATGCATATTTTATGAATGCATGTATAAATGCTATTTATGCATTATAATAGGAAATATGCCTCTATTTACTCGGGAACAAGGCTCTATTTTTAACTTTTAGAGTGATGAATCACAGATTCATCAGTCGCACAGGCCATCCTCTCACCTTCAGAGTTCAATGATGCAGAGACGCCAATAGAGGAGAGCTTGGAGAGCGCATTCCTGGTCTAGGATACATTTCAGGCCACAGATTTGGTTCCCGACCGCGAGACAGATTTTTGTGGGTATGACACAGATCCCTCAGAGTCAGATACTGATTGGGCAGAGTTTGATGATTCGACACCGTGTCTGACTTCCACTGAGCCTACAGCTAGAGAGAGGTTGATTCTGAGCAGAGCAGAGACAGTCTAGCAGAGCAGCCTTCTTCAGATCCAATTTTTGAGCGAGAGTTCTCATTCTCTCGTGCAGATTTTGCAGCATACACTCGGATTCTTCAGAAGCCAGATCCGCCTGTACCTACTTGTCTAGAGCTGAAGCCGCTATGGTCGTCGCTGAAGTATAGGTTCCTTGCTGGTGAGCATGCGATGTACCCAGTCATTATCTCCGCGGATCTGACTAGAGAGCAAGAATCCCGTCTGATGGGGGTTCTTGAAAAGAACCTCAAGGCGATAGGATGGAGTGTAGACGATCTGCAGGTGATAAATCCGTCTCTGTGCTCCCACCATATCTATCTCGAGGATGAGGCAAAGCCATCGCGTGAGTTCCAGCGGCGGCTGAACCCAAATCTAAGAGATGTTGTCATGAAGGAGATCTCGAAATGGTGGAGCACCGATTTTATCTACCCCATCTCCGACTCCAAGTGGGCTGGTCCATTGCATGTGGTGCTCAAGAAGACGGGCATCACTACAATTATCAGTGAGTCTGGAGAGGAGATCGCTACCCGGGTACCCACTTCTTGGCCGGTCTGTGTGGATTACAGACGATTGAACCAGGCCACCAAGAAGGATCATTTTCCGCTGCCCTTTATTAATCAGATTATTGAGAGGCTGGCAGGGAAGATCCATTACTGTTTCTTGGATGGGTACTCCGGCTATAATCAGATGGCCATCGCGCCCGAGGATCAGGACAAGACCACCTTCACCTGTCCCTTCGGGACATATGCTTTCAGACGCATGCCATTTGGATTGTGCAACGCTCCAGCGACCTTTCAGAGATGCATGCTGTCCATCTTTTCGGATATGGTGGGGGAGTGCTTGGAGGTCTTCATGGATGCTTTCTCGGTCGACGACGATGGATTCGATTCTTGTCTTGACTGCCTAGACCGAGTCCTTCAGCGATGCGTAGAGGTTCACCTTGTGTTGTCTTGGGAGAAGAGTCACTTCATGGTGACTCAGGGGACGGTGCTTGGCCATATCATCTCCAACAGGGGCATGGAGGTTGATTCGATGAAGGTGGATGACATTAGAAAACTCAATCCACCATCCAACTTGCGGTAGTTGCGGTCTTTTCTGGGGCACGCCGGATTCTACCGATGCTTTATTCATGATTTCAGCAAGATTGCCTGACTGTTGACTGATCGGCTGACGAAAGACACCGAGTTCCTTGTATATGATAAGTGTCTATCATCGTTTGAGACTCTCAAGAGCTGTGTTGTAGAGGCTCCTGTTCTCCAGCCACTCGATTGGTCTCTCCCATTCGAGATCATGACGGACGACTCCGATTTTGTCGTGGGGGCCGTTCTGGGACAGAGGAGGGATGGAGTCCCATTTGCTATTCACTACGCTAGCCGTACATTGGATGCCGCGTAGCATAACTATATGATCACTGAGAAGGAGATGCTAGCCGTAGTTGTTGCCTTGGATAAGTTCAGATCTTACATCATTGGATCTAGAGTTACCATATACACTGATCATACCGCCATCAGGTACCGCATGGCAAAGAAGGATGCCAAAGCTAGATTGACCAGATGGATCCTTCTACTCCAGGAGTTTGATATAGAGATTAAGGATAAGCCTGGAGTCAAGAATGTGTTGGCGGATCATCTCTCCCGATTGGAGTATCTTGAGGACTCTGAGCAGATTGAGCCTATTTGTGAGAGCTTCCTAGATGAGGGGATCCTTGCTATCGCCTCGCTCCCATGGTATACCGATATTGTGAACTATCTTGTCGCCAAGAAAGTTCCACAAGATTGGCCCAGGCAGAAACTTGAGACCTTCCTCGCGAAGGCCAAGTTTTACCATTGGGAGGATCCCGTCCTTTACCACGAGCGAGGGGATAGTATCTGGAGTAGGTGCATTCCTCAGGAGGAGCACCACAGCGTCCTTACTTACTGCCACAAGCTTGAGGCAGGAGGACATCACTCAGGGAGGAGAACGTTACAGAAAGTGCTCCCAATCCGGCCTATGGTGGCCTACTCTCTTCAAGGACTCTGATGAGTTCGTGAAGAGGTATACTGACTGTCGGAGGATGGGCACTTGTGGACAGCGTGATATGATGCCGATGCAGGCCATACACTTCTGTGAGGTTTTTGACGCATGGAGCATCGATTTCATGGATCCATTCCCTAGGAGTCAGGGATTCGAGTATATTCTGTTGGACGTGGATTATGTGAGTCGTTGGGTTGAGGCCATCCCCGTTCGAACCGCAGATGCTAGGACTGTTTGTAGATTTTTGAGGAAGAATATCATTTCATAGTTCGAGGTACCTCGAGTGTTGATATCTGACGAGGGGTCTCATTTCGTCAACGACAAGATAAAGGCCCTTGCTAGCGAGTCAACATAGACCATCGAGTTGCCACTCCATACCATCCTCAGACGAATGGTCTTGCTGAAGTGCCGAACAGGGAGATCATGACTATATTGCAGAAAGTCGTCTGCCTTGACCGAAAGGATTGGTCACAGCTTTTGGACTCGGTCTTGTGGGCATATCGGACGTCTTTCAAGACGACTTTGGGTACATCTCCCTTTTGCTTCGTTTATGGAAAGCCATGTCATTTACCTGTTGAGCTGAGACACAGGTCACTTTGGGTTTTTACAGATATACTTTTCGATCCAGAGAGTGTAGGAGATCAGAGGAGGGCAGAGTTAGCAGCCCTGGAGGAGCTTCATGATACTGCCTTTTCAAACAACCTACATTACAAGGAGAGAGTGAAGGAGTGTCATGATTCTCATATCAGCCACAAGCAGTTTGAGCCGGGACAGAGAGTATGGCTGTTTGATGCTAGGCTTTGTCTATTTCCAGGGAAGCTATAGAGAAAATGGAAGGGACCTTATCTGGTTAGAAAGGTGCATGACAATGGGAGTATTGATATATCTGAGTCGTCTTATGATTCTACCTTTCGAATGAACGGCCAACGGCTCAATCCATATCTAGATCATGAGTCGCGGGTCGTTCATGTTGCCCCGATTCACTTTGCGTGAGATGTGGTCTCTTGACTCACATCTATTGCATCTCACGCCTGATTATCACTGTTCTTCCGATCTGTATAGATCCAGTTGTCCATATCACTCTATTCTTTAGTCCCACATCCCTTTTCTCATCTTATGATTATGCTATACTTAGGGTGTACTTTACCCTAAGTATAGGGGGGATGCAGGATCTTTGGGTATTTTATTGATTCTTTCTACCCTTGTTTTGCTGCCTATACTTAGGGATATTTCACCCTAAGTATAGGGGGCCTAGACCCTGTACATCCTTCCACTCGGATTCCCCTTCATGTACAACTTGCTATACTTAGGATTACTTGATCCTAAGTATCGAGGGAAACACTGAGTCCTCTTCATTCTATTCGTTGATTCGTCTTTGTATATACCATTCCTTTTCACTTCCCTATACTAAGCACGAGTTATGTCTTCTTCATCGCTCTTGATCACTCTGAGGACATCGTTCGAGCTAAGTATAGGGGGGGTGTATATATTTCATATATACTTTAGCCATAACTCGTACTTTGTGTGAGTGTGTTTATAAATAAAAATGGCTAAAATCCATAAAAATTTAAAAAATTTCCATGGTATATAAAACTCATCTTGCACATACCTTTTTATGTATAAAAATATTTTTGTACAAATGATTGAAAAATCTTTTTGTGTAAATAGCTTGTAAATATTTTCGTATCAAAATCTATGTATATAGTACAAATATTTTGTAAAATGTTTGAAAAATAAAAAGTTTGCAAAAACCTTGTGTAAATTTTTGTAAATATTTTGCAAAACTTTGCATTCATGCATACATCCATGTTTTCAAACATTTTTCAAAAATTTTGCACATTTGTAAATATTTGTAAATCCATCTTTGTAAATACTTGCACAATTTTTCCAAATCATAGTTGACATGTAAACTGGCCTGGAATTAAATTGACAAATGGAGCTTGGTTAAGATCTTAATCCACCAAATAATAAGAGGAACCTTAGAGCGCTTAAGATTGAGACTTTTCAGGTCCATTGGGACTTAATTCTTTGAGTCCACTAGGATATGAGCATATGTCATCTTGATGAGCCTCAGTAGAGCACTTAATAACACACGCATGACTCTCAGAGACAATGGCTTTACTTGCACCAGCACTTTACACATAGCTCTCCACGGATGAGGTGGTGAGGAGGCAGTTTCCTTTAGCTTGGGGTAGCATATGAGGGTAGTACTTCTAGGCGGAACCTCTCTTCTTCTTATAGTGAAGGAAGTGCATCTCAACTTGGTATGGTGGTTATGAAGTCTAAAGACAAAAGATTTAGGTTGCAATAAAGCTTCAAAAGAGGGATAGTCTACTGGCTCAAGAGGAAAAACTCCTTGTATATATGCTGCACCATGTAGATATGTTGTACAGACGCACATAAAAAAAAGTGCAAAAAGAAAAGAACTCCAAAAAAGTGGTGGGTCGGATTGAAAATTTAATAATCCCACGGGAGTGTATATAGTCAAATATGCAAAGCTTGATATCCATGTTCCATCTCATGAAGCTTGCAGCGGGAGACTCAACTACACTTGTTAGAGCTCCCAAGGATACATGGCTACACTGGCCATGGTCCATTCTCTTCTTCCCCCTCTTCTTGAGCCGGTTGCACTTGAACTTAGAAGGGAATACCCTGCTTCTCGAGGAAAGAGTTTCTAGACCGAGGCATTATCGTTACCGGGTTGAGGGAGGTTATTTCTTTATTACTTCTGAGGTGGGGAGCTACATATCACTTACACCGTACAAGGAAAGATTCATGGTCATTAGAGTTTGTGTACGTAGACTTGTTCTGATCTGGTTTATTGAGGAGTCTTGACCATAGATTGGTGGAACTTAGAGGCTGTAAGTTTTAAGCTTAAGTCCAAATAAGGTTCCGACAAATTAATAATCCAAAGGTCTGACCAAGCTCCATATTTCAATTTAATGAAGGAAAGTTTAATAATCAACCTTGATTTCGCCTCTTTTTCTTTTTCTTTCTCTTTTGCAGTTCTTTTTCAAATAAGTGTTTGCTAAGGGACTAGCAAAAGTAAAGTATAGGGGGGTGATGAATCCCAATTCATCACTCTTTATTCCTTTATTTTAGCTAGAAACTTGAGCCAAATACCATGTAAATGTGTGTAAATATCATAAATTGCCAAAACACATGCATCATGTAAATATGCATAATTAGCATGTTTTTGCATCAAAATAAAGAAATAAAGAAACACAAGAAAAAGAGGGAAATATTTGGAATAAATATTGAGTGACCTAATCCTAAGGGAGGGCTCGACATGGGCCTGACCGCAAAAGAAACGAAGTAGAGGGAGATAAGGTCAATCATACATGTACATAATCTTAAGTATTTAAATAAATTTATTTTCCTCAAAATAAAAATTAAAAAAAGTGTTTCTCATCTTTTGTACATATTTGTGAAAATAAAAACTAAAATAAAAATGAGAAAATAAAAGGAAAATAAAAATCACTTTCCCACCTTGTATATATACCATGTACATATGTATATAAACCTATTTATTTAACCCATATAAATACATTATAAAAATAAAATAAAAATACCTTATTATTTCAAACTTTATGTTGTAAATAAATAAAATATAAATTTGGAATAATTGTGCAAAAATAAACAATTAAAAATAAAAATAAAAAATACATATGTATATATATCTGTATATAATAATAATATAATGTAAATACGTTATATATTTTTCAAAAAATAAATAAAAATCACTAAAAAATACCTTGAAAATAAATAAACATTTTTCATGTTTTAACTTTTTCGAAATAAAATTATCTAATAATTTTAATCGAATTTCCAAATAATTGATAATCGGAATTATCGGATTGGTCCACGGGGGATGTTGACCCCCGGTCAACTCCCCTCCTTAGACCACTTTCTACTCGGACCTGGCTCTCGACCCGATTTCGCCCATTTTTCCCGAGCCGCTCCGATCACCTCTCATCAAAACCCCGGGCCCAGATTATACTCGATCCATCCCTGATCCACATTCGGTGTTCTTTCCTAGGGATCCGAGCTCCGATTTGCTGGTTCGACTCCATCTTCTCGGATCCCTATCTGTATAAAGCCTCTCCTCCGCCGCACATTCCAGGCCATCTTTGGCTCCGCCCTTCCATCCCATGACCTCCACTCTCGTCCCTAGAGTGACAGCTATCGGATAGGAGTGTCGCAGTGAGCAGGAGGAGTCCGCAGCCACTGATCCGGCGAACTCTTTCGCCGTGCACCGTCGCGAGGTACGCCGAGCCTCAGACCCCGACGAATACTTGAGGCAAAGACCCCCAGAGCTCCTCCAGCTCACCCACAGTCGACTTCAGCCACTAGGTAGCTTCGATACCCTCTAGCTTCACTTAATTTCTAGTTACGCCCAATTTGTGCCGCCGGTCGATTCCCATCGATCCGATCATCTATATGTTCATCCGACTATCGATTCACGTTCATGAGACCTCATCCCACATTCTTCACCCCTCCGATCACCTTGGTTCACCCCGGAACCAAGGAGTAGGCCTCCATCTCTGTCGCTTCGCCAGAGGACCCCGCCCCGACTCATATGACCATCCATTCCTCCCGTAACCGGGTCGAGGCACTTTGCCCTCGACCCAAGAGTCCTTCTGTACCATTTTGCAGGTCAAAGGGGCCCATCTGAGGGTCCGCACGTTCAAGCACAGGAGGTTGGCCACTCCGCCGTTGCTGGAGCTCCCCGGATCTTCTCGGCCTCATCGGAGGTGTCCACCAGCTGTGGAAGGGTCTGAGCTTTCTTCTCCACATCTTAGCAGCTCAGGAGGAGGTCCCGAGCGCATGGAGGGAGCCGGCAAAGTTCGCCGGCTACAAGTTCTTCCAGGACCTTCAGCTGTCGTCCGATCGTCACCTCCGCTCCAGATTTGATCATCGTCGTCCATCTATGGAGCTTCAGCCACCGTCCGATCCACTTAGGGCTCGATCCGGACCGACCATCAACGAAGAGGCGCTTTCTATTCTCAGCCGTTCGATTTACACGTGGCGCTTCATCGTCCATCGGATCATAATAAAGGGGTAATTTCCCTTAGGCCCCTGTCCTTTTGTTATTACTATTTAGTCCTGTAAATACTTCTGTACGTTGTTTTTAATTAGGATAAATTACAGTTTGGACCTCTATGTTTCTTGTATTTGCATTTTAGTCCTTTTTTATGTGAGCCACGTGGATCGACACATGAGGTTTTGGTATATTGGCACTTTTAGTCCTTTGTTTCCTGTGTGTTATTGATTGATCCTTTATAAATAGGAATGACATCCATACCCCTCCGTGTCTGATTCACGTGCCTTGCGCGTGCTTTTGCGGACTTTTTGCATAAGGGCCCCCGAACTTTCTATGTTAGTTACTATTTGGCCCTTGGAAATATGTTTTCTTACATTTAGGTCCCTATGAGCTGTGTGCCTTGTTTTTATTGAATAAATTATCAAATTAAATCCAAATTAGGTGAAATTTGGACACGTATTTGCTGCCACTGTGTAAAAAATTCCCTAAATGTTTGGGACATTTTTTAGGCTTTTTGCTATTTTTAAAAAATAAAAAATACACGTTTTTCTTACTGTTTGAATTGAAAAATCAAAGAAAAATATAAAAACTTCCTTAAAAATTCTAAAAAAATTAGGGATAGTTAGTTTTAGTGTATTTTAGCTTCTTTCAAATTTTGGTGCTATTTGGATTTATAAAAACTTTAAAAATTGCAAAACCCTAAAAATCTTATAAAAATTCTAAAAAACTCTATAAAAATCAAAGAATGCAAACTCTTTTTCTGTAGTTTAGTGATTACATATATTTTTCATAAAAATTACCTCCAGATTTTATAGATCAATTTTACATTTTTAATTGATCTTTTAAGTCCGGCTACTGTATTTTCCCTCTTTCTTGATTTTTATAAAATGAAACAAAAATTTAAAAATTCTGAAAAATTCACCAAAACACTTCAAAATATACACAAAAATAATTTTGTTTGAATTTTCTGGGTATTTTTGAGTGTTTTTAATAATTGTTGAAGTTGCTTGTTTCCCCTTTTTCTTATAAAATCAAAAAACACAACATTTAAAAATCATAAAAATCCACCAAAAATATTTTCTCCTTTGTTTTTCAATTTTTGACTACTTCGTAGGCCGCAAGGCCATCCCGTGCTCCTTGAGTCTGACCCTGGTCGCTATACCAAGTTAATAAAAGTAGCGAGGACCGCTCTTGATTTTCTTGATTTATATCTTTATTTGGTGGTTCTTATCATATTTTCTTGATTGACCGATTCGTCTCGATCCGGGTCGCAACGACCCGAGTGTGATTATTTTTACCTAGCTTGGATTGAGTGTTGAGTTTTTTTTCGGTCATCAGTCACGTACGTAAAATACATGACTTGGCTACGCTGGGAGTCACAGGCTCAGAAGCTCGTGGATGCCTCTGTGGCTTCATGCTAGGCTCAGATTCTGTTTTGGTTCACAACCCTGAGGCATGGAATGTTGCTTTGGATAACAACATGGCTTATTGGTAACCATTCGATCTTACTCAAACAGGGAATATCAATGGTTGTTTCTACTCCCATTCTTCAGCTCCTCCATGTGCGGAGGAGCTACAACATGTGCTCGAGCGAGGGGTGCCTTGCTCCTCCGAGTTCCTCCTTTATCTCTAAAGGCTTGAAACTTTAATAGAAGCTCCGACAATGATGATTTATGTTCAACGAAGGCACGATGTTGTTTAGAAAGCTTAGACAATGAAGCTTCACTGGAGAGAAAGTAGGAGATCGAAGATATGCTTCAATCTCCAATCATTGAAGCCATTTAAAGACCTGGAAGGTTAGCAGAGAAAGAACAAGCATCTGTGAATATTTTGAAGGCTAATGCGGGTGGAATGAAGGGAAATTCATATATGGAGTGTTAAGCCCTAATTAGTTGTCTTCTTCATTTAGAATAAGACAATTGCTTGGAGTGATAAAGAGATGCAACAATGAAAATATGAACTGGAGGATTACGCGTGAATCATGGTTTGAAGGTGGAAGTGATGGTGCATTCTGATAGTAGTTTGATGAAGTAAAATAGATGTGATAATTATGAGAATAATAACAACGCTCATGATCAGAATTTCACCTGGAATCGAAGGTTGAAGATGAATGTCTTGAAGTAGACTCTCAAGCCAAGGTTCGAAGTTTGAAGCTTCGAGAGCTTCGCTTGAAGTTATGGATAGAGAACTAAACTCGAACTTCCAGATATTAAGCTGTAACTTGGTATAGGAACAAAGGATCTTATCGGAGCACGTACCCTGTTGTCGCTCGATCTTGGTCTCTTTCTCTATCATGTAAGAGGCTAGATGGCTAAGGGAGAACTCTTTCATGGGCGGATAGTCGGAGACAAATGTCAGATAAGGCTATTTATAGATGGAGTTTATCAGAGATTGCCCAATACAAGTGGTAGTTTTAACCTCCGCCATTGATTAGGTGATGAGAGTTAAGATGTGAGTGGAGGTTGGCGGAAGTTAGGGTTGAATGGAAAAGGATTTAGTGGCGGTTTCACGAGGAGATGATGCGTAAGGAGTTCGGCAAAATTGGCAGAAGTTGCCATGGAATGAAGGGTTACGTCGCTTGGGATGAGTGGCAGGAGGTTGAAGATGAACCCAACCGTTAGATCATAGACGGTTGGTATTAAAGCACTAAAGGATCATTGAGAGGTGTTTGATCAGATCGAACAGTCAAAATCGAAGTGCTAGCAGACAATCATGATTTGTCTGATCAAGAAGCGATCAGATAACCCAGATGAAGACGAGTGGTGATACAGGAGCGGGCCACGTGGACGGCTGAAGAACCGCCATGTGGCCTAATAAGAATTAAAGAAAATAGAAAAATCAAAGTTAATTGGGAAAGAATTAGTTAGAGGGTGAATTAGTAAAAGTAGTAAACAAGAAATTTGTTGATCTCGATGAGATCTACAATTTTTATGTAGAAGTCAAATAGACCAGAGGTCATCTGTACATAGATAAAAATTAAATGCTATTAAAAACCATATAAAACCATTTTCTTTATTTTTCTTTTTATTATTTTTTGTATTTTGTATTTTATATGTTATTTTATTTATACATAATTTAATATGAATTTTTGTTTGATTTTTTATAAGAAATAAATACATCAAGTAATACACCATATTAAAATATAATAGTTAGTGTTAATTATATACAACATAATAATTAGTAATTAGTGTTAATAAGATAATGAATCTTGTTATTAACTTAAGCAAATGAGATAAATATAATCAATTAAGCTGATAAATCCGAGATTTATCAAGGTCCTCATTTTAAACACACAACACAAGATGAAGTATAACACGGCTACATCCACCAAAAGAGTCTTCTACCTTCCAAATCATGTACGTCCTTCTTCCTTGTTGTAAAAATGGTAAGGTCTCTTCTTCTAAAAGTTCAAGTATTGTATGCAAGTTTAAGTTTTAATGAAAAGATGTTTTTGAGTTCCCATCTCCAACTAGTTTGGTATTAGAGATTCATCATCCTTACATCCTTCTTGAAGTATTTTTCTTGTTTTCTACGTAATGACATCCATCTCCAATATATCTTTATTCAATTACATCCAAAAATCCATTCCTATGTTTGATGGAGAAGTTATGATTATTATAGTCTTCAAGTGAAGATACTCTTTATCTCACAAGACTTGTGGGATCTTGTCATACAAGGTTATGAGGAGGTTAAAGATACAGATATACTTGATTTACTAAGTGAAGGAAAGAAAAAAGAACACAAGGAGAAAAAAAGAAAGATGCAAAGTCCATTCTCTTCATCCAACAAGAAGTAAGCAAATCCATCTTTCATCACATTTGTGGATCAACTAGTTCTAAAAAAACATGAAAGGTTTAAAAATAATAATTTCAAGAATCCACCAAGGTAATTTTTATCAGGATTCAATCCTTATAGAGATATTTTGATAATCTCTTTATGAAAGATGTTGAAACTATGTAAGGATTCTTTTCAAAAGCTTCTATTATTATAAATCAAAATCAAAGTTATGAAGATACTAAGATATATAAGAAGGTTGTTGAAAAGATTTTAAAAACTATATTTTCTAAATTTGATCACGTTGTCGCCGCTAGTGAAGAATATAAAGAGTTATCTTCTCTTTCTATATATGAATTAATGGGCTCACTTGAAGCACATGAGCAAATATATAGCAGATTTACTACTTAACCCTTGAAGCAAGCATTTCAAACAAAAATGAACACTTCCAAAGCGAAGAATGAATATCATGACAAGTAAAGAAGGTCACAATATGTAAGGAGAAAAGAGAATAATGGAAGACATGGATCTTATAGAGGTTAAGACAATGAAAGAACAAAAGGAGAATATAATCAGAGATCTCAAGATTAAAGAAAATCTTTTTATAATTGCATCATTTGCAACAAAGATAATCATGAATCTAAGAATTGTAGATTCCGACGCAAAAAGTTCAAGATTACAAATCATTCTCAAAGAGAGTTGGTTTCAAAAAGATGAGTCTAATTATATTGCAAAAGATAAAGATTCAATTCAGATTGCATTATTCTTGCAGGAATACTAAGGAAGTTTCTAACGACATTTGGTATGTCGGTAGTAGTTGTAATAAACACATGATAGGGAAAAAAGTTGCATTTATGAGACATGAGAACGGGCGTAGTTCACAAGTTAAGCTCGTAGATAGAAAGTTATAAAATGTGTAAGGTAAAGGAGTTATGGGAGTACCGATAAAGAAAGGTAATTCTAAACTCATTCATGATGTCCTTTATATTCCCGACTTAACTGAAAATCTTCTAAGTGTTGGTCAACTTATGAATATTGGTCATTTTCTAAGATTTGATAAATGGGTATGCAAGATCTTTGATAAAAGAAGAAAGCTACTAATTGTAGACATTAAACTGGCTCCAAATAAAGTCTTTCCTTTATCAATGCCTTTAAAAGAAGGTTATACTCTAAAAGCTGTAAATGAAGATTATTCATTATTATAACATTTAAGATATGAGCATTTCACTTTTAGAAGCCTCATGTTATCAAAGCAGAAGTACTTAATTGTTGGGCTTCCATTAATTGAGAAGGGTGCATATATGGTAAGATGTATAAATTACCATTTATAAAGACATCATGGAGAGCAAAAGCTCCACTTGAGATGATATACTCAGATATACGTAGACCAACTCAAATCTCACCTATCAATAGTCAGGTGCTTTCTATTATTTATGGATGATTATAGTAGAATGGTGTGGGTTTACTTCTTGAAAGAAAAGTCAGAATTTTTTCCTATTTTTATCAAGTTTAAAGATTTTGTTGAAAAGCAAAGTAAAAGAAAAATAAAAATCTTTCGATCAGATCATGGAGGAGAATTTACATCTATAGAATTTCAAGACTTCTGCATAGCTCAAGGAATCAAGAAAGAGCTAACAACAAGATATACTCCTCAACAAAATGGAGTAGTTGAAAGAAGAAATCGAACAATCGTTGAGATGACAAGAAGCATGTTGAAAGGTAATAGACAAACGTTAGGCAGATGCAGTAAAAACTACTGTTTATACATATTAAATAGATCTCCTACCAAAGCAGTATTGGGTGGAGCATGTTATGAAACCTGATATTAATGGAAGGCCAAAGTTAGTCATTTCAAAATCTTTGTCTCTATTACATATACTCATATTCCATTACAAGTTAAACAAGAAAAGTTCGATGAAAAAAGAGAAAAATGTATCCTCATTGGATATTGTGATGAATCTAAAGCTTATAGATTATATGAGCCCAAAGTAGGAAAACTAATTATATCTAGAGATGTCATCTTTGATGAATCATCTTTATGAAAATGTGATGAATCTTCAACTTTACAAAAGGAGGTTGCTGGTGAATAAGACAACTCAAATGATGAACATATACTTCCTGCAATTCAAGACTAATGGGGCTAAATATTTCTAATGCAGAAATTTCACAACAAAAGATAAGAACTACCAATGAAATATATGCATCAACTCCTATTGTCTCTTTATCTACATGAGCCCCTGAAGATATAAGAAGATATTGAAAGGAAAGAAATAAAGTCAGTCTCTCGATATTCTAAGAAGCGATAAAAAATAAGTTTTATGCAAAAACCAATACAATGGAAAAGAACCAAATTTTTCAAGGAAGAAGAAAGCATAATGAACTTCGTCATAACCATATACAAGAGAGGAGAAATGAAAAAAAATCATTATCAGAGAAGATCAAGATGCATATATCTTTTCACAAACTCTTCAAGCAGAAAAATTCCAATACAAGAGGATAATGTAAATTAAAAACTGAGAGGGTGTGTTGAAAATATAATATGTAATTTATCCAAGCAGTCTTATTATTGTAATGGGTCCTTATACAAATATGACCACAATTCTCCACCTATATGAGAACATGTAAGCCTACTATCCTCTACACATAAGGAGAAGTTTCATAAAGATATGTACTTGAAAGAAGTTTCTTAAAAAGAGAGAGGCGTAGAAAATATCTAGATATTTCTCCTACTTCCTTCAAAATATCTAATATTTTCTCTAAAAGAATAAGCATGCAAGAAGATATTAAATATCTCTTCCAAAATATCTCCGCCCTCTTGGGAGGCTATAAATACCACCAAAGAAGTCATCACTCTAAACTCACATTACAAGAAAAAGCATCACACATTTACTTCCACCACAAGAGCCCCCCTTCCAAGTCTAAGTCCTTCTTCCTTGTTGTAAAAACTGTAAGACATCTTCTTCTAAAAGTTCAAGTTTTGTATGCAAGTTCAAGTTTTAATGAAAAGAAGTTTTTGAATTCACATCTACCTTATACATTAATCCATATTCTCCCCTTCTAATTTGCCTCTTATCTACCACCAATCTTCCACTACTTCAACAAGCTTTCTATGGACTAGATCCCTCTCCCAATGAGGTTCTAAAAATAAAAGCGATACCTTATTGAAACAAATGAACTTTTCCACTTAGTTATCTGGGTTTCTTGTTGCCCATGAACTGGTTGATGATCAAGGATTGGCTTAGAATCGTCGCGAAATTTTTTACTAAGCTTCAGGGTTGGAAAGCTAACATGATTACCCTCCCAGCAAAAGTTGCTCTTTTAAACTCCTCTCTCACACTCATCACTCATCTGATGTCCTTTTAAAGATTCTTATTGGAATCATCAACAAGATTGACATTATCAAAAATAAATTTCTTTGGGTAGATGTGGGTTGGAACCCTACTTTGATAAGTTATGGTCACTAATTACTACTGATACCTTAGTCCCAATTAAGGAGGAGGACTGGAAATCATGGGCGATCAAAACTACTTTATGGTGGTCAACGTGAAGAGAGCATTGTAAATCGGCATTTGAGGCATTGCCTTTAAAATATAAAAGGCCATTGATAATGTTTCCATGGTTTTTGCAATCAGAACCGGGTTATCCTTGATTTATATTAATGATGGATAACAAAATGTTTCCACAAACGTTGACCTGATCTTGGGATGTTAGGTTGTAGTGCCTTACAATATAAATTTCTTTCTATTATTCTGGCACTGGGCATTTCCTCTTTTTCGAGTGGTCATGATGAACATTCCGCTATTTTGTCATCAAAAATAAAGAAACTTACGCCTTTTGACTAATGATTTTAGCCGACGGCTCAGTGCTTTGGTGAAGTCCCTTCTGTGGAGCTATTCTACTTCGGTTTTTGTGAGGCTCTTGTTTCTTTTGGGGAGAACTATAGATTTTTTTGTCATCCTTGATGGGTTGGTCGTAAACATTTTGGAATAGCTCTTGGTTGTTCTATTTTTGTGCCAAACGCTTTGTGCGGACCCCTACCCCCTATTTTTGATGTACTAAACTTTTATGGATGATAGACTAATGAATGAAGTTGAATCTTTTTTTCTAAAAAAAGTATGTTTGCTTCGACTGGTAACCTTAGTTAAAGTACATTAGAAAGTAGTTCAATCATATTATCAAGCAAGAATCAATGCCACTAATGTGCATGGAGGCTGATTGTGATATCTATGCAAGGAATGTCGGCATTATCATGCTTCCACTTATACGTTGATTATTGTTTCCCCTCTTTGTATCGAGTGGCATATTTTCTACCTTTTAGCAGATGATGTGCTCCTTATCATAGAACGAGTCATGCATTTATATGAATCTCGTTTTTTTCATCATTTCAAACACACAAATGTGTACATAGGTATCCATATAAAATGCATTATTCATACATATATGCATGTGCATGCTTACGTAGAAAGCATATGTACTAGTATCCATCTCTCTCTCTCTATATATATATAGTGAGAGAGAGAGAGAGGGTTTAATGGGGCTGCTGGTTGCCCCCGCCTTTTTTGGTGTTTTTTAATTTTTTGAAAAATATCATCTTGTATATTGATCTATATATCTCTCCTATAAGTCATTCGAATTTCGTCAGAAATAAATACTCATACGCCTTTCATCTAGAACAAGTCACAATATCGTTTAGACCGTTAAAATTACATGTTCTAGATGGAATGAATAGGACTTTGTTTCTGACAAAATTCGAAAGACATATTGGAGGGATATGTAGATGAATATACGTGGTTTAATTTTACAAAAAAATATGCAGAAATATGGGACGGAGGTAGCCCCATTTTTCCATATATATGTGTGGGGGGGGGGAGTGGGGGCTGCCCTAAGAGGAGCTAACTTGGCTCCCCCCATCTTATTTTCCCTTTTTTTAAAAATGAATCTGTGAAAATTAATCACTATATTCCTATATTATGTCATCAAATTTCATGAGAAACAGAGATTCCTACGGCCTCCATCTAAACAGTCATTTTTTAATGTCGCAGAACTGTTGAAATTGACCCATCTAGATGGAGGCCATAGGAGTCTCAGTTTGCATGAAATTTGAATGACATAATATAGCGATATAATAATGAAAATCTACAGAATTAATTTTTAAAAAATAAAAAATATGGGGAAAATAAGATGGGGGGATCTAAGTTAGCTCCCCCCCAAGGGGCAACCCCATTTTACCCTACACACACACATGCACGCACGCATGCACGTACATACGCATGCGCGCGCGCACACACACACACACAGGGAAAACATGAAATTAGGTGGCACCTTACTGTAATCTTGGTATGACACTACATATAATTAGTTAAATCTTGATGTATGGCTATTGACAAAACCACTACATTAGACTCAAAATCACTCTCAAAATAACCTCAAACTCGTCATTTTTAGTACCGAAATTGAATATTTGATAACTGAAGTTTTGCGAGAGTCTAAAGTATTCTATACAACATGAGAACTACAATGTTGCTGAAGCGACCATTCACGAAATCTCAAAAAATTAACAGTTAACCGACAAACAAATCAAGCGATGAGATAAAAGTGTCGAGTTAAAATTGATTATAACTCAACAAAAAAATGTGCATAGTGTATATGTGTAAACGTCAAACTCAGGAAGCAGAATAGATAGATTGTGTAAGTGAATGCGTCAAAATGATTGTGTAATTCGTCTTGTCTAATTTTCATCGTTTCTGTGGTTTTACATTCTATATATATTTTTTTATCTTTTTTGTTTTTTATAATTTTTAATTGATTCTAATTTTCTGATTTTTAATTTATTTTTATATTATATTTTTCAATTTTTAATTACCTTTTCTTCAAAATATAGAATATGGGATATATATATATAAGACTATATACACAATACTGATTAGTGTAATTTTAAATACAACAAAAAATAAACAAAATACATAAAATAAAGTATTTTTTGGTTTTAAATATTTTATACTATTTTTGTCAATTTTTATAAAAATTTGCTAATTTTTATGGATTTTTAAAGTAAAAAATAACCCAAATCAGGGATTTAATAATTGGCCGAAATAGAAATGAAGAGGAAAATAGAAGATTTAATTCAAAATTCTTCAAATCAATTTTAATAGGTAGATAATAATATAAACAAAATTCAGAAATATAAAAATATATTTGAAAAATTTTTAGGAATTTTTGATCTATATACTCGATTTTGGAGATTTTTCATTTTTATGGATATTTTTCTATTTTTAGGATTTTTGTGTTCTAGAATTATAAAATAAATAGATAAACAAAATAGATATTTTTTTTAAAATTTTAAAATTTGTTTTATATTTTTTTGGTATTTTATTAGCCAAACAAGGAATATTTGTGCTTTGTTTCATTTTTAATAATTATTAAAAGATCCTAAATTGAAAAATAATTATGAGGCATGAGAATACAAGAAATTGGGAACCTAGCATTATTTTATTGTGATTTTTGAAGCAAAAATGGTATTTTTAATAAATAGAATAAAATAACAAAAATCAGTGGCCTAATAGGAGCATAAATACAGGTAACATAAAAGTCCAAGGCCTTTCTGTAATTTTCACAAAACATTATAACTGGAATACAAACTTTCTGGAGTATAACAAAATGCAAATAGCCATAGGGATTTTTCATGCATAATGCCCACCTTACAAGGGATTGCTCATGAAGTGAGTTGGCATAAACTAGATTGCAAATACAAATAGTTCATGGGCTTGTTCACAAATATTATAAGAAAAATATAATGGTAGAGGAATGTTTGTAGTCTAAATATTAAAATACAAAAATCGTTGGGTTAAGTGCGCAAAATATACAACGTTCACGCAGAGGCAATAGGTCTGGATCATTCCACTTGCCACATGTTGCATCCACGTGTGGCGATGACGGTTCACTGATCAAAAAGAGGGAATAGATCTTAGATGACGATTTGATGGTGGAGATGCAACTGATCAAATGGTTGTTGTACAAGCAGGTGCGGATGGTCAATTAGACAGTGATGAAGCAGCTTGGAGGAACTGAAAGAAATCCCCTTCCTCCGAGCAACAACCAAGGATAGAGAGAGCCTCCGACCTCCTTCCGCACTCCAAAGGGTCTAGAAGCGTTACTGGAAGGTTTCTCTAGCCTCTGGAGACTTCAAAACGATCCGAGGGACACTGAAGCTTTCCTGTGAGGTCGAAGAAGACTAAAAGATCCAGGTACCTACGACGATGATCAAAAATAGCATGCAACAGTTCTATGATCGTCGGGTATGCACATGAAGCAAAAGAGGTCGAGGGAAAAATGCCTTGATCCTATTTGGAGGGAAATGGATGCGTAGCAGGGCAGAGCGATGGATCTCAGGCCGGGCAAAGAGGTGGGGATCCGTGATCCTTTTCAGGAAGTAGGTTGAATGAAGTGGAGTTTTGCGTAGCAAAAGCGAATGGGAGGTGAGTGAAGGTGGTTCGCAGGTCGAGGCACCGTCGGAGACAGTGGGGAGGTTCAACGTAACTAGCCTCCAACGAACTATGAATCAGATGGATTAAGCTAATAAACATAATTAAAATTTAATCTAAATGTAGGAAAGAAATGCTAAGCCTAATGTCTATCTAAAAACATAAAGAAATGGTACCTAAAGTGGTTAAAAGCCACAATATCGACCTCATGGTGGTGCTCTGCCGGTGGTGGGGGGAAATCACCTAAACCACGCTCGAGATCCGTTGCAAGTGGCTGGCGAAGGTCCTGTTACGACCTTCTATCCAGAGCACAAGAGAGAGAGAGAGACCAAACCTAGGTCCTTGGAGATTCGAAAAAATGGAGGAATGTCGGGTAGGAGGTTATGTACAGGATATGAAGTGGTGATCATCGAGGTGGAATCACAGGTGCTGCAGTGATGCTTTGTCCTATGAAAAGGCTCGGCATGGATCTTGGATGCATAGTGAAGAGATCATATGAAGGGTTTTATCTTCCTCAAGCCATAAATTAGTGGGTATAAAATCGAATGGGTATAAAATCGAAAAGGAGTGGGAGTGCTATGTTCTGACATGGTCTACGACATGGGGTCAGAGTTGATCCAACGTCAAGGGATGGCTCGGCCTGATTGGCCACGTCATCCGCAAAAAGACAAAGTCAGATTAAAATTCAAAAATAAATTAAAATAAATTGGTAAATGATCTTATTAATTTTAAATTATAAAATAAAAAAATATTTTATTATTTTTTATAATATTTTGTGATGATTTTTATTTTTTCAAGGGTATTAATTAGAAGTTAATTTTCAAGGTTGTATTTACATGCATATTTGTCTATGTTTAGGTTATTTTATTTATAATTTGTATTTTTATTTCATTATTTTACTTTTGGAATTTTTATATTTATAACTTATTGTTATATACATAAATATATTTTTATTATATTTTCTGATGTAACATATACACCTAAATAAATAGTACATTGTATATTATTCTTGCATAAATTAACTTTTGTAATTTGCTATATATTATTATATACAACTTTCATGTACAAAGTTTCTTTATTTGATGAATAAATAATTAAGAATAAAATTGGGCCCCAAAAAGAATTATTGATGAATTAAAGAATATGATTATTGGTGTGTTTTTGGCCCTTATCTCCCCCTACTTTATTCCTTTTCAACATAGTCGTCGAGATGCCTAGGTCTCAAGGTTTAGGGTAATAAAATACCTTTGGCATATTATTCTTTTTAATTTCTTTTCTTTATTCTATAATTATGGAATTAAAAATATATTTTACAGTATTTATACACAAAAGAATGAATGTTAATTTGTTAAAATTAGGGTTATTTACATGCACAAGGTAAGGTTTTTAAGGCCAAGATGATAGAATAAAGGTGTTGAAATGGGTATTCATCACCCCGCCTATACTTTCCTTGGCTAGTCCCTAGCAAACACTTATGCAATAAGTACAAAAAATAAAAACAAAGAAAAGAAAAAGAAAGAAAGTGGATTAAATTCAATTATCAAACTTGTCTTCACAAAATCAAAGTTTGGAGCTTATGTCGAACCTTTGGAATTTGGTGCGGCCGGAACCTTATTGAGAATCATATTTGAAGCACAACAGCCTTCGAGAATCCCAAAACATTGCTCAAGTCTCCTCAATAGCCAGGTCTGAATATTTCAACTCATACACAATCCATTTTGATTGTGAATCTCACTTGTACAATATATGTGATAGTGGCTCCTCTCAATTGAAATGACAAAAAAATTGACCTCTCTAACATGACAACCCGATGATTCCTTAATCCAACAACTCTTTCCTCAAGGAGTAGGATATTCCTTTCTAATTTCAAGTGACAACCAACTAAATAAGATGAGGTAGAGAGAAAAATGGACGGTATCCAGCGTAGCTACCTATCCTAGGATGCTCGACCAGTGTAGCCGAGTCATCATATTGCATGCTCATATACATATGACTTTGAAGCTCAAGCTTGCTTGTTGACTATGCGAGCATTTTATTTTCAATCAGGCCTGACTACTTTTTTAGAGCTTTTTTGAAATATTATGTGCATCAACCTTTATACATAGGACTTTTTCCTCTTGAGCCAGTAGATTATCCCTATTTTGAAGCATTATTGCAACCCAAATTCTCTGGTATTTATACGTCTTTGCTACTAGATGGGTTGCAGTGCACTTCCCTACCAATATGAGGAAAAATGTTTCCACTTTTGTGTGTCTCATACCCACGAATCCAATCCCCTCACCACTCTAACTGAGTTGAGCTAAGTGAAAGGTGCATGTGCCCAAGTTAGGTCATTATCAACAAGAGTTGTGCATGTGCTTCGAAATACTCTACTTAGGCAATCAAGAATATATTGAACCAAGTCTCACGATTCTCAAAGAATTATGTCAACTAGACATGAAGTGCCTCAATTCCAATTCCTATAAGGTTCCTGTCATTAGATAGATTTAAGTTCCAACCAAGCTCCAATCTTCAGATTTACATAGGCTAGTTAAATTATAAAACTCACCCCCAAAAATTTGAATGCTATGCAAATGCTATGTACAATGCAATGAAAAATATTTTTGTTATGCAATTTTCAAAGTTTTAAACTTTTATAGATTTTTGAAAAAGTTTTTGCAAATTTTTATGCAATTTTTGAAAAAGATTTTGTTAATGTTTTTGGGATTTTTCAAAACATTTTTTTGTAATAAAACTAGGTAAAAATATTTACACAGGGACGCATATTATTATTTACAACGGTTAGGGTTTTTAAGAATTTACAAGGGATATGCGATTATAAATATACATACAATTATAAAGAATTTTTGTGTGATGTATATATTTTTTAAACTTATCAGAATTTCGTTTTACAAACAATTTTGAATACTATAGTCTAAAATAAACTATTCAAATACTTTTAGAAACATTTAAAAACATTTGAAAATTCTTTTGGAAAGATTTTTCGAGCAGTATGTATATATTTTTCAATATATTTTTGCAACCATTTTTCAAATCATTTGCAAATCAATTTTCAAAATATTTTATTTTATACAGGGAAAAAAGAATTTTTTACAAAGAAAAAGATTTTTTTACAAATAAAACAATTTTACAAAGGTTGAAAATATCTAACAAAACATTTCCCAAATAGTTTTCAAAAGATTTTTCAAAAATATTTTCAAACTGTTTTTCGAACATTTTACAAAAAAATATTTTACCTAATTTATTAAAAAGTATATACAAAAAGAGTTTTAGGAGTAATATGCAACTTTTTATTAAGTGATTTTAATAAATTTTATAATATATTGTTTTATAGAAAATTTTAACCATACTTATTAATAATATGAAAGTATAAGTTATGGCTTAAAGTATATACGAAATATATACGACCACCCTATACTTATCTTGAGCTATGTCCTCATAGATCAGCGAGAAAAGGGAAGACATAACTCATACTGAGTATATAAAAGCCTAAAGAATAAATGAACGAATGAAGGAATGAAAAGAATGAGAAGTTGACCATCCACCTATACTTAGGATCAAATAATCCTCAATATAGTAGACTGTACACAAGGCAGAGAGGGTCAAAGGTGGGAATGAACAAATCACAACTCGGATTGTCTCCCCCTATACTTCGGTAAAATATCCCTAAGTATAGACAAGAAGAGGACACAACGGAGGGGATCAAAATGAAAGAACCTAGGGCACACACCCCCTATACTTAGGACAAAGTGCACCCTAAGTATAGAAGACTATCAAAAAGGGGAAACACATTTTCGACAGAAAAAAAATGAAAATGAAAAGAAGAAAAGAAGAAAATGTAGATGAAGATAGAAGAAAGAATAAAGTATAATGTACACATCACTTCTCCTATACTTCGGGTAATAGAACCTTAAGTATTGACAATAACAAGAGTGATGAAACGAAATGAAGAATGAACACTCGGCTCATCTATCCCCCAATACTTAGGACAAAGTACATCCTAAGTAATACAACATACAGACATGGGGTGGATGAGCGAAATCATGGATGGAAGGAGATAAATGAAAGAGGATATACAAGACATAGATGTACAATGGTCAAGAAGGTAGAAAGCGAACCTTCTTGCAGGACCATTGAGGAATGGATCTGATAAGGTGCAGGTCAATATCGGGGTCCTCAGTAGATATAAGTCAATCAAAGTCGACCTGGGGAATATCCTCATTGGTGTCAAAGCGAAAAAAACACGAACGGGTCAGTGGAATAAGTGTGGCTAGGTCCACCCTGGGAAGTCTCTTTTAGGTCATAATCAAAATGAAATGGGGTGAACTCATATATGGAAGTGGTTAGATCATGTTCACCATGTGGACTCTCACAGATATCAAAGTGAAAAGAGATGAGCTCATCATTGGAAAAATAAGGCCAGTTCGTCCTGCGAGGTCTCAACTGGATCATCATTCTCATTAAAAGGCCCTAATTCATTGATGAATGCAACAAGATCAAATTCGGCCTTTTCAGTCTCAACAATTTCTGCTCTCTGCTCAAAGGTATCAATCATGTAAATCTTGTGGATGTTATCAACACAACGCTAATCATAGGGAGAGGAAACTCCAAGGTCTGTGCTTTCCGAGTCTTCCTCCTTGTAGAGGAATTCTTGGGTCTCATCATCGGTCATAAATCTAACCACTTTGATATCAAAAGATAGGTCATAGGCCTCGAGATCATCTAAAATCGGTGTAGTCACGACAGGTGCAGGTCTCTGGTCGACAATATGTCTAGTGATGAGCACACACTCCCATCATCAGGATGGAAGCGAATCTCTCCTGATCTATAATCAATGACGGCTCTTGCAGAGGCGAGAAAGGGTCTCTCCAGGATGATTGTAGAGTGATCCCTAAGGGAGGAGGTCTCCATGGGCAACACAACAAAGTTAGCAATATAGCTCATGCCCTGAATCCAAATGATAGCATTCTCTAGAATACCCTTCGGCCTCTTGATAGATCCATCAACTAATTGAACGATCATCATGGTTTTCTTGAGAGGCACTGATGAATCTACGATTCGTCATCTTTATTCATTTATTTTAGCTTAAAATCCCTTATAAAACACCTGCATATAACGCTAACTCCATATTCTTACTAACTTGCATTTGTGTGTAAATATTGTACATTTCTTACTAATTTTAACCTAAAATAAATAAATAAAGAAAGAAAGGAAAAATAAAGAAAAGAAAATAAAAAAAGGAAGACTGTATACAGGCTGACCCGAACCCCGAGAGAAGGTCAAGACTTGACCTGATCGACCAGGAATAAAGTAGGGGGAGATAGGGTCCTCAACCAGAAAATCCAAAAAAAAATGTGTTTCTCACTTATTTTGTGTATATCTGTATAAAACTAACACTAATTTATTTGTACCTTAATTGACCCCAAATCAAATAACATTCAAAATTAAAGTTGTAAATAAAAATGGGTCCTAATTAATAAAACTGATTGCACAATTAAATCATGTACAGAAAAAAAATAGCCACACTTGGAAAAAGCCACTAAGCACTAATTGAAAGATCGATTCCGGCTCCATATGATCTCAAATTGAACAAATATCACTTCCATTGAATTCTAAATTAAATTATCTTCAAAATGACTGTGATTTTATAATTTTTGGAGTTACGGTTGAAAAGTCGGTTTTCTGGGGTGGTTTGTGTAATTTTCCCTTGTATTTTGTGTATATTGTATTTGTATATATATTTGTAAATATTTTTACTAATTACTTAAAACAAAAATAAAAATAAAAAAATTAATAAAATTCTTAAAACAAAAAAAGAGGCTAATTTCCCCATTTATCCTTGTATTTAATACCATATATGTGTATAGTATATGTATATAGTTGTAATTTTTAACCAACCATCATAAAAAAATAAAAAAATAACATTTTCAAAATCCAATAAATAAAGTGACGAAAATTCAAAAAAATAGATAATTTTGTAAATAATTTTATCTTTCTATTCTATCTCTCATATTATCTCTCCCACCAAAAAAATTCAAAAATCTCTCTTATCTTCTTCAAAATTCAAAATTCATCTCTTTTCTATTTATATGGCTCCATCTCCCTCATTCCAACCTGATCAATCTTTAGAGAGAGGAGCCCAATCTCCGAGAGAAATTTTGTCGAGAATTGTGCCTAGCCTCCGAGCCGCCCGGTGACAGCGAGTCGGCCTTGTCGAGGCGATCACGGTCCATTTTCCGCTCCTAAGGTGAGATCCACATTTTTCTTCGCATTTTTTATCTTAGTTAAATCGTAGTTTTATTTTTCGCATTTTCGTCTCGTTGTCATTTTTTTTCTCTAGATCTTAAGAAAATCCACCACGATTTATTCCACCACCGACTCGATTTTTCATCTCATTCTCTCGATCTCTCCACGTTCATTTTCTATCTCCCATAATCTATCAACTCCGACCACGCACGGTGGTCGGAGAATCGGATTCGAATCCCTCACCGTTCGCCGAATCCCCATGCACTTCCCAAGTTTGTAGATAAATAAAATTTTTGTCTAACAGTTGTTTTGCAGGAAAACACTATAAAAAAAACAAAATAAAAAAATCTTTCTTTATTGTCTCTTTTCTTCTTTTCTGATTTACAAAAAAAAAGTTTTTTATTTATCTGTTTGTTTCCTGTTTACAAAACATAATAAAATCAAAAAAATAAAAAAAATAAAAAAAATAAAAATTGGACGGGTGCCCCAGGCACCGCCACCCCTGTTCCAGCGCCCTCGACGCCCGCGCCATCGGCCCCCCTCGCAGCCACCTGCGGCTGCCCTCCTGCCAAGCCATCGACGCCGTGCGCGGCGGCCACCCGACCTCCAGCGCCGCCTCCCGCGGCGGTCCTCCTCCTCTGAACCGCTTCACCGCCGCACGCGCGCGGCGCCGCGCGTGCCACGCCGCCAGCCGCGTGTCCCACACGAGACCTCCATCACCGCGCCAACACGCCCCTCCACCGCAGCCACCTGCGGCTGTTCCAGACCTGCGCCCGACTCGCCGCACCACCGCCGCGCGCTGGTCTCCGCATCCGCGCCGACTTCCCTCCTCCTCGAGCAGTCCCACCGCGCAGCTCCGCCTCCCCGTAGGCGCGACACCGCGTCAACGCCCGCCGACGCTGCTCAGCTCCCCAACGCCCTCGCGTGAGGAGGAAGAAGTGGGCGGGCGGCGCCCCTTTGGTCCCCTCTTTGAGATTGCAAAGAATGCAACCCTTCTTAGGGTTTGATTATTTTATTTGAAGAAATTACAGTGAAGCCCCCAGAAGATTTCATATTTGCAGAACGGCCCCTGCCAGACTCTAGCACATGCCAGATACATGATCTATTGGTAAAAATTGCACATTCTCTCTGTTATTTATTTTGATTATTTATTTGGGACAAAAACATTGATGCTTTACATTTCAGTCCAAAATCTTTGCAATATTTACAATTTGGTCCCCAAACTGCAGAACAAAAACTTGCTTGATCTTTTTATTGAAATAAAGGCTATTTGTGATCCAAACATTTTGAGAAAATTGTGCTATGCTCTTAATGTGATTCTTTTATTAGCATAAATTTTTCATTACATTTTGTCTTCATTTGGTATTATTAAAAAATCAAAAACAGTGCCTTTTTGTCTTCTTGAAATTCGAAAATTCATAAAAATTCGAAAATAGCTCCAAAAATCCCAAAAAAATTAGAGTAGTTTGATTTCATTGTCTTTTAATTTCAGACCAAGTTTCAAGCATTAATTATTTGTAAAACTCAAAAAAATTGAAAAATATCAAAAATCTTCTAAAAATCATTAAAAATTCTACAAAAATCCAAAAATTGTGATTTTAGTTCCTGTTTGTAGATAATTTCTTCTAGTTTGCCTTAAAAACAGTAGCCAGGAGTTTTGGGTATTTAAAAGAATTTTAAATTGCAAATTACTCCAGGCTGTGCACATTTTCTTGTTTCCTCACTGTTTAATTTTTAGAAAAATACAAAAACATCTGAAAATTCCATAAAACTTCTCAAAAACATTTCAAAACGTTTAAAACTCAAAAATATTTTCTTTGAATTTTTCTGAACATTTTTTTTGACTAATTGAAAAATTACAAAAAGAGTCGGTGTGCATATTGTTGACCTTGTTTATAGTGTTTCGTATTATTTTTGAAAAATAAAAAATTTGCAAAATAAAAATCACTAAAAATTTAAAAATCAGAAAATATAAAAAAAATTAGAAATAAAAAAAATATAAAAAATTTAGAAAAGATAAAAAATCACAAAAACCAAGGATAGTTGTCCTTTGAGATTCCTGTTTTCTTTTAATTAGTTTCTGATTAATTGAATAACCCTCAGGAATTGTAGCCTCCCTGAGTTCGACCCTGTCCGCTATACAGGTTAATAAGTAGCAAAAATCATAAAAAAATAAATCTTTTGTTGACGCGGGATTTTGGGGAAAAAACAACGACCGACATTTATCAATTAATCACCAATCTCTGAAAATTCACGTTCAACAAAATGGCGCCGTTGCCGGGGAGGCACGGCGAGGGTAGTTAGGATTCTCTTTTGACCTGCTATTCTTGGTTATAAATATCTGTTTGCCACATTATTCCATTGTTCATATCCATTGCATTCATTTCATCATTTTCTCATATCTGAAAATTGTGTTTCTTAAACATTCTCTTTTCTTTTTCTTGCGAGGGCCCGCGGAGCGAAGGAGGCGATCCTAGGAGAGCCGAAGCACCCAAGCGACGTGGAGGCGGCTTGATTCTTCACCAAGCCGCAGGATAGCGTGAGAAGAGGAGAAGAAAATTGAAAGAGCCGGGAAAAAAAGAGAGAGAAAAAGAAAAAAAAGAGAGAGTTTTTATTTTCTAGCATTTGAACTCTTGTAAACGGACATTCATTTGTTGCGGGGTCTGTTTCGCCAAGTGCCGGTGCACTTGGGGGACCTAATCGGTTTTGTTTTCATCGCCTTTATTTTCTTTGTTTTCCGCGGATTTCGAAAGCCACCTATTGATTTCTTTAATTAATTTGCTTGAGCCAGGTAATTAATTAGGTCCAAATACCCTAAACAAGAATTTCTGTGCCTATAGAGTAGATCGTAACTTGGACTTAGTCAAATTAACTTGTTCTTACCCGTTAATAGAAGTTATCATCTAGGACGGTTCACTTGCATTTGCATATAGGTTAGTTTATTTTCTGTATTTAAATTCTGCGCGGATCACTTGCATGTAGAGTGCTGGCGACAAGGTACGCATCTCTAACCCCTGCATGCATCATCGTTTTTAATCGCGCATTGGCATTTCCGATCTCCTTCCTTGTTTTCACTCACATAAGATAAAAAGGAAATTGGACACTCGGTAGGCGATTCTTTGAAAATATCTTAACCAAGTGATAACTGCCTAAAATTTGGGACTGCTAAAGGAAACTCGACCCTAAAAAATACAAAGAAAAATCATTGTATTGGGGAGAGTAACCCCCTCATTGTATTCGTTTTTACTTGCTCACGTACACACTAAGGTTAGTGCCCAAATCCCATAATTCAACCTAAGTGTTTGTACAACTTTGTGATTATCACCTAACTCTAAAACATACAAGATTAAGAGACCGAACCTTCACGGTCTTCACATTGCGTTGAGTTGGTGAATTGGGGGTTTGTATTGTGTTTGATTGTTTGTGTGCATACCAGATCTTTTCTGTGCATTTGCGCCTTTTTCTCCATATCTTTTGGCTTGACCCTCGTGCTCTCCCATCATTTGTTTCGAAGATGGTTGACTGGAGTTATTCTAATCCGATCTTCGCAGATACCTCGTACTCTCCAGACGATCCACCTTCTCTTTTCCAGGAGGATCTTCCTCCTGATGTTTGTGCATATCCGCCTAACCCATTATTTCAGGAGACGGAGGACTTTGATTTTCACCCACCCTCATTCAACCCACCCGATCCTGGGATTTTGGAGTCACCTTTCATGATTTCCTCACTTAACACATTGAATCAAATGGTGGAGCATATGAATTCGAAGATTTCCAATTTTATTAACATAAATGAGAGATAGAACGCTGCTCCAATGTTTGAGGATATTGATTCACTCGAGGATAATCATGAGAGCTTGAAATCATCCAAAACACAAAAAAATGAGAAAATTTTGAAAATACAAAAAGATTCTGGGAGACATATTATTGATTCATTTTGTGAGAAAAGAACCCAAATGCCCGATCATTTACCCACACAGCCTTGTCCCAACCTAGATCCCGAGGATGCCACTGTACAGACTGCTCTTGGCAATCCTCATGTAAATGCTGATTCCGACCTCCTCCCTTGTATGGATGAGGTCCAAAAATTCAAAAAAATGTTGACTAAACCCGAAGTGGTGGCCACCCTTCATGAGATCATTAAAGCCCCACTTCAACAGGCCATGACAGATTTATCTACTCCTCAACACAAGAAAAGAAAGCGAAGGAGAAGATCTGAGCGTCATATTTTGACCATGGCCACTGCCTACGCCATCTCTCACCGTCCATATTTTAAGAAAGGGAACACGGTCACACCTCTTGTGAGTTGCTCCATATCTGACTATTCTTGTGATAACGCTCTCCTTGATGGCGGTTCATCAATCAACATAATACCCTTCTCTATGGTACAGTCTCTTCATCTTGGGCCTCTCAAGAAAACCAGGATGATAGTTCAATTTGCTGATGGATCTATCAAGAGGCCGAAGGGTATTTTAAAAAACGCTGTCATTCTTATTCAGGGCATGGATTTTACTTCGGATTTTGTTGTAATGCCCATGGAGACCTCCACCCCTGTGGAGCACCCTCCAATCATCCTGGGACGGCCTTTCCTTGCCTCTGCAGGAGCCGTTATTGACTATGGTTCAGGAGAGATTCGCTTCCGTTCTGATGTAGGGAGCGATGTGTTAATCACTACACCCACTACCATCCAGAAACCCGCATCCCATGAGAGCCCACACGTGTTAAACAACCCCAAGAACTTTGATCATGATGATAATACCAGAGATTTTTGCTATATGATGAATGATACTGAAACCCGAGAATTCCTCTTCAAGGAGGAGGACTCGGAAAGCATAGACCTTGGAGTTCCCTCTTCTGGTACGTGGCGATGCATTGATGACATCCGCGGAATTTACACGATAGACACCCTAGAGCGGAAGGCAGACTCTGAGATTAGACAGGACGGACACGATTCGACTACTTTCACCAATAAGTTCATTCCTATTCACCCTGATTCAGAAGAGACCGATCAGGCCAAATTTGATTTGATTGCTTTTATAAAGGAATTTGGGCCTTTTGATAAAGATGATGATCCAGTAGAGGCTCGCCAGGCTGAAATTGATCCTACTTTTTCTGATAATGATTTCGAGCCATTCTACTTTGATGTTTGCGAGACTTCCAAGGCAGGACATGATCACACTACTTCCAATAACCGGTTTAGGCCTGCACAATCTGAAACCGCTGAGCATACATTCTTGGTCGATTCTACTCAGTTCATATCTAATGATAATCCCAATATCGACCTACACCTTGTCAAATCCATACCTCAGCGGTCCCGCAAGAAGGTTCGTTTTCGACCTTCTTAACCTTTGTAAATCCACTCCTCTTGTATATCCTTTTGTTTCACTCCGTCTTCTCCCGTTTTATCATTCACCCCTTTTCCGTGTGTGTGTGTGTGTGTGTATGCTATACTTAGGATGTGCTTTATCCTATGTATAAGGGGGGTGAAGGATTTGTGTTGTTCATATTCGTCCTGTTTATCACCCTTGTTGTTGTTGCCTATACTTAGGGATACTCTACCCTAAGTATAGGGGGGGTGATGTTGTTCATATCGTGTCTTTGTGAGTCTGTACATTCTCTGCATCGGTTTTCCCCTTTGTACATTCCACTATACTTAGGATTACTTGATCCTAAGTATAGGGGGGGATCACCAACTTCTCTTCATTTTTATCTTTTCTTTGAGTCGTTATAGCATAGGAGTCTTTTCACCTTTCTTTGCTTAGCACGAGTTATGTCTTCCGTTGTCGCTCTCTGATCACTATGAGGACATAGTTCGAGCTAAGTATAGGGGGGTGTCGTATATATTGTATATATACTTTAGACATAACTCGTACTTTTAAATATATTTATTTGGAGGGTTATGTGTATATTTTATAAAATCCACAAAAATAACAAAAAAACAAAAAACAAAAAAAAACAAACAAATAAAAAAAACAAAAAAAAAGAGAGAAAGCAAAAAAAAACAAAAAAAAACAAAAACAAAAAAAAAGAGAAAACAAAAAAAACACAAAAAAAAACAAACAAAAAAATGGGAAGAGAGAGAGAGAGAGAAAAACAAAAACAAAAACAAAAAAAACATAAAAAAAACAAAAAAAAGTCTCTTGTATATACTTGTATATATTACTAACCCTTTCTCCTTTAAAAAAAACTACAAAACCAAAAATCATAAAAAAATTTGCATAAAAAAAAACCTTTCTTTCACATCTGCATTTTTCTCCAAAAATCCATAAAAAGTCAAAATTAGAAAATTGTTTAAAAAATTGGTTCTTTTCACATGTGCATCATTCTTCAAAAAAAAACTCTCTGCATTGTTCATAGTCTGCATTTGCATGTGCATTTTTCTGGATAGTATTGATATTTAAACTATGTCTGGAATAAAATTGAAGAATGGAGCTTAGTTGGACCTTAATCCACCTAATTCTAAGAGGAACTTCACCGAGAAATAGGATTTTAGAAGCTTCAGGTCTTTGACTTAATTCTTTGAGTTCCACATGACAATGTGCAGCATTTGACCCTTAGTGTCTAACCTGGTCTCTTCATTCTGGGTACAACTCTGGAATAGCGAATTAATTTGTACTCCTGCACTATGCACTTAGCTCAACTCAGACGGGATGTTGGAAGACTGTATGAGTTTCTTTTCTGGTAGCGTGGAAATCTAAAGACCGGAGTAACGGGTTGAAATAAAGCTTCGGAAAAGGGATGGACGGCTGGGCACAATTTTTTCTAAGACCCCAAAAAATGTACGGAATAAAAAGATGCTATATCCGTAGGGGCACAACAAGATCCAAGCAGAACCACCAAAACTCCAAATACAAAGAAGCTACTACCAAATAAAAATCTGACCAAAAAGGTCCAAGCTTCAAGAAAACCTGCAGATCTTGGTGGAGACTCGGCTACACTGGCCAGCTTCACAAGGAGAGGTGACTACACCAAACCACCCTCCAGTTCTTTTCTCATTCTTCTAACTTCTCCCCCAATTCGATTGTGAACACAGCACGACAGACCTTAGAAGGAAATACCTGACTCCCCGAGGACGAGTTATTGGAGAGGAGATTTGCATGGTAGTCCGGCATTCTGGATGGGAAGAGCTAAAAATTTTTCACACACATGAGTCGATTGTTTAATGTTCATAGGGTATGCTTTGGGAAGAGGATCGATCTAAGATGACTTCTGGGCCAAAACTGTGACAATGATGTGTAGAACTTGAAGGCTGTTGGTTTTAAAACTCTAAGTCTCACAGAAGTTCCGACACACAAATAATCCAAAGGTCCGACAGAGCTCCAAACTACAATTTTATGAAGATAAGTTTAATACTCAATATTGTCCTACTTTCTTTATTTTCCCTTTCTTTTTCTTCTTCACTTATTCTTTCAAATAAGTGTTTGCTAAGGGACTAGCAAAGGTAAAGCATAGGGGGATGATGAATCTGCGATTCGTCATCTTTATTCATTTATTTTAGCTTAAAATCCCTTATAAAACACCTGCATATAACGCTAACTCCATATTCTTACTAACTTGCATTTGTGTGTAAATATTGTACATTTCTTACTAATTTTAACCTAAAATAAATAAATAAAGAAAGAAAGGAAAAATAAAGAAAAGAAAATAAAAAAAGGAAGACTGCATACAGGCTGACCCGAACCCCGAGAGAAGGTCAAGACTTGACCTGATCGACCAGGAATAAAGTAGGGGGAGATAGGGTCCTCAACCAGAAAATCCAAAAAAAAATGTGTTTCTCACTTATTTTGTGTATATCTGTATAAAACTAACACTAATTTATTTGTACCTTAATTGACCCCAAATCAAATAACATTCAAAATTAAAGTTGTAAATAAAAATGGGTCCTAATTAATAAAACTGATTGCACAATTAAATCATGTACAGAATAAAAGTAGCCACACTTGGAAAAAGCCACTAAGCACTAATTGAAAGATCAATTCCGGCTCCATATGATCTCAAATTGAACAAATATCACTTCCATTGAATTCTAAATTAAATTATCTTCAAAATGACTGTGATTTTATAATTTTTGGAGTTACGGTTGAAAAGTCGGTTTTCTGGGGTGGTTTGTGCAATTTTCCCTTTTATTTTGTGTATATTGTATTTGTATATATATTTGTAAATATTTTTACTAATTACTTAAAACAAAAATAAAAATAAAAAAATTAATAAAATTCTTAAAACAAAAAAAGAGGCTAATTTCCCCATTTATCCTTGTATTTAATACCATATATGTGTATAGTATATGTATATAGTTGTAATTTTTAACCAACCATCATAAAAAAATAAAAAAATAACATTTTCAAAATCCAATAAATAAAGTGACGAAAATTCAAAAAAATAGATAATTTTGTAAATAATTTTATCTTTCTATTCTATCTCTCATGTTATCTCTCCCACCAAAAAAATTCAAAAATCTCTCTTATCTTCTTCAAAATTCAAAATTCATCTCTTTTCTATTTATATGGCTCCATCTCCCTCATTCCAACCTGATCAATCTTTAGAGAGAGGAGCCCGATCTCCGAGAGAAATTTCGTCGAGAATTGTGCCTAGCCTCCGAGCCGCCCGGTGACAGCGAGTCGGCCTTGTCGAGGCGATCACGGTCCATTTTCCGCTCCTAAGGTGAGATCCACATTTTTCTTCGCATTTTTTATCTTAGTTAAATCGTAGTTTTATTTTTCGCATTTTCGTCTCGTTGTCATTTTTTTTCTCTAGATCTTAAGAAAATCCACCACGATTTATTCCACCACCGACTCGATTTTTCATCTCATTCTCTCGATCTCTCCACGTTCATTTTCTATCTCTCATAATCTATCAACTCCGACCACGCACGGTGGTCGGAGAATCAGATTCGAATCCCTCACCGTTCGCCGAATCCCCATGCACTTCCCAAGTTTGTAGATAAATAAAATTTTTGTCTAACAGTTGTTTTGCAGGAAAACACTATAAAAAAAACAAAATAAAAAAATCTTTCTTTATTCTCTCTTTTCTTCTTTTCTGATTTACAAAAAAAAAGTTTTTTATTTATCTGTTTGTTTCCTGTTTACAAAACATAATAAAATCAAAAAAATAAAAAAAAAATAAAAATTGGACGGGTGCCCCAGGCACCGCCGCCCCTGTTCCAGCGCCCTCGACGCCCGCGCCATCGGCCCCCCTCGCAGCCACTGCGGCTGCCCTCCTGCCAAGCCATCGACGCCGTGCGCGGCGGCCACCCGACCTCCAGCGCCGCCTCCCGCGGCGGTCCTCCTCCTCTGAACTGCTTCACCGCCGCACGCGCGCGGCGCCGCGCGTGCCACGCCGCCAGCCGCGTGTCCCACGCGAGACCTCCATCGCCGCGCCAACACGCCCCTCCACCGCAGCCACCTGCGGCTGTTCCAGACCCGCGCCCGACTCGCCGCACCACCGCCGCGCGCTGGTCTCCGCATCCGCGCCGACTTCCCTCCTCCTCGAGCAGTCCCACCGCGCAGCTCCGCCTCCCCGTAGGCGCGACACCGCGTCAACGCCCGCCGACGCTGCTCAGCTCCCCAGCGCCCTCGCGTGAGGAGGAAGAAGTGGGCGGGCGGCGCCCCTTTGGTCCCCTCTTTGAGATTGCAAAGAACGCAACCCTTCTTAGGGTTTGATTATTTTATTTGAAGAAATTACAGTGAAGCCCCCAGAAGATTTCATATTTGCAGAACGGCCCCTGCCAGACTCTAGCACATGCCAGATACATGATCTATTGGTAAAAATTGCACATTCTCTCTGTTATTTATTTTGATTATTTATTTGGACAAAAACATTGACGCTTTACATTTCAGTCCAAAATCTTTGCAATATTTACAATTTGGTCCCCGAACTGCAGAACAAAAACTTGCTTGATCTTTTTATTGAAATAAAGGCTATTTGTGATCCAAAAATTTTGAGAAAATTGTGCTATGCTCTTAATGTGATTCTTTTATTAGCATAAATTTTTCATTACATTTTGTCTTCATTTGGTATTATTAAAAAATCAAAAACAGTGCCTTTTTGTCTTCTTGAAATTCGAAAATTCATAAAAATTCGAAAATAGCTCCAAAAATCCCAAAAACATTAGAGTAGTTTGATTTCATTGTCTTTTAATTTCAGACCAAGTTTCAAGCATTAATTATTTGTAAAACTCAAAAAAATTGAAAAATATCAAAAATCTTCTAAAAATCATAAAAAAATTCTACAAAAATCCAAAAATTGTGATTTCAGTTCCTGTTTGTAGATAATTTCTTCTAGTTTGCCTTAAAAATAGTAGCCAGGAGTTTTGGGTATTTAAAAGAATTTTAAATTACAAATTACTCCAGGCTGTGCACATTTTCTTGTTTCCTCACTGTTTAATTTTTAGAAAAATACAAAAACATCTGAAAATTCCATAAAAATTCTCAAAAACATTTCAAAACGTTTAAAACCCAAAAATATTTTCTTTGAATTTTTCTGAACATTTTTTTTGACTAATTGAAAAATTACAAAAAGAGTCGGTGTGCATATTGTTGACCTTGTTTATAGTGTTTCGTATTATTTTTGAAAAATAAAAAATTTGCAAAATAAAAATCACTAAAAATTTAAAAATCAGAAAATATAAAAAAAATTAGAAATAAAAAAATATAAAAAATTTAGAAAAGATAAAAAATCACAAAAACCAAGGATAGTTGTCCTTTGAGTTTCCTGTTTTCTTTTAATTAGTTTCTGATTAATTGAATAACCCTCAGGAATTGTAGCCTCCCTGAGTTTGACCCTGTCCGCTATACAGGTTAATAAGTAGCAAAAATCATAAAAAAATAAATCTTTTGTTGACGCGGGATTTTGGGGATAAAACAACGACCGACATTTATCAATTAATCACCAATCTCTGAAAATTCGCGTTCAACAGGCACTAAATGAAGAGATTGTACCAATGATAAGGGTATTATGCTAATTGAAGATCCACCGTCAAGGAGAGTTTGATCACATGAATAGTCAGAGATGGTGAATCTAATGAATGGTGTAGTCGTGTTCCCTTTCCTAGAATAATGGTAGTGGGTGATCGCATAGGCAATGCCCATGGTCAAGATATGATGCTCAGATCTGCTCCTTCGCCTTTTCTTTGATGAAGAGCACTCTGTACCATGTCATCCTTGGGGTCAAAGGTCGGACATGAGGTGAGTGAATATGTGGACAAGTGATCTTACATGTGTGCCCTTTCCTCATAATCCAACTCGACAATGTATCTCTTGAAATCTTTTTGGATTTTTCGTATAAATTTTTTCTCATTTTTGTATTTTTGATGATTGCAAGCTCTCATAAGAATCCTCGAATGACCACATCATCAAATAGTGAAGCATCATTGTGGCTCTTATTTATGCTAGTGAGGTCATCAATCCTCTATCTCATATGCTCCATCATCTGGGTCAAGTGCTCAAGCGTGGAATGCATGAGAGGTGACTCCAACAGATCAATCTTGGGTGGGCAAGATGTTTGGAAGTATGAGAGTGCTGGTGGTGGGTAGAAGTCCAAGGCCTGAAACTGTGGCTGAGAGCGATATGTACTAAAATTAGGATCAAGGTCCTCCCGGAAAAATAGAGGTGGATGGGCTGGAAGGTACGAAGGATCCGTAAAGTCCAGATAAAACTCACTCCAATCAGTCATCTTTGAAACAGAAGAAAAATGACTAGGAGAGCAAGATAGTTAAGTCAACAAATGTGAGAACAAGGTGCAAATGCATAGAGATGATCGAGGATGCACACAAACAATCACAAACAAACACACACAAAACAAACCTCAATTCACCTACTCAACTCGATGAATATCATAAAAGTTCGCCTTTTTATATTGTTTGTTTTAGAGTTAGGTGAGAATCACATATTTTCACAATCATTTAGGGGCCTGGGATTTTGGCACTAGTCCTTAGCGTGTACACGAGCAATTTAAAATGAAGACAATGAGGGGGTTACTCTTACCAAGACAAATATTTTTTATTTATTTTAGGGCCGAGTAATATTAACAATCCTAATGTTATTGATTATCATTTTTTTTGTATTTTTAATAAGAATGCACGAGCCTAGCAAGGAGTCAATTCCTTTAGCAACCTAAGTGAGTAAAATCAGAGGGAGAGTCGGAAAAGCAATGCAAGTGATAAATCGATGATGAATGCTAAAGCATACATGCTCACCTTGCCACCAACTCTCTTCGTGTAGGATGCTACATAGAATTGAAACTATACTATATGCAAATGCAAAGTCCATGAAATCACCCTAGATGAGAATATACTATTAGCGTGGAGAAATGTATATTAAACACTTAGAATAGAACACTCCGATCTTGGAGCCTCCTCGGTGCCCACCACAGTGGATCCTATAAGCATTGTATGGAGGGCTCTCATGGCACGTACTTCCAAGACTATGTGAAGAGAAATTCAAAATTTGACTAAGTACATATGACACTATAGGTGCATGCGAATGCATTAGGTGTTTGACCTTAATCTATTGTCAAGCAATCCTATGCTAGGGCCCAATCACACAAAATAAAGAAAAGAAAAAACTCAGAAAACAAAATAAAAGAAAAATGATGAAAACAATAAAAAATAGATGAGTCCCACAAGGGAACAATCCCTCGAGCATTAGACCTCATAAAGTGTTGTAGTGTCCTGAGTGTGTCCTGAATTATGACAATAATATTAATCTCTCTCTCACTTTAAATTACAAATAAATAAATAAATGTTAAAAAACTTTGTCTTCAAAATTTATCCAAGTCCTTCTTTGATGTTAGGTCAGAAAACCGTCTCACGTGGGTGTGTAGGCGCTCCTAGAAGAGCCTCCCTCGATCCACATTCCTCGCAACAAATTCAAACAAGGAGAAATGATTAGAAAATTCAACAGTTATATAAAATAATTCAGAAAATAAATAAAGAAAAAATATAGATCAAGAATATACAATCAAATAAAACCAATCTACGCCTAATTTCTCCTCTTCAACGGCATCATTTTATAACTGGGATTTTACGAGGGTCTAAAGTAGTCTACACAAGGTGAGAACTACAATGTCGCTGAAGTGAACACTCACGAAATTCTAGAAAATCAAAAATTAATTCACAAATAAATAAAGCAATGAGATAAAAGTGTATTTTTTATAACTCTACAATAAAGATGTGTATAGTGTGCAAGTATCTGTAGAGGTCGAACTCAGGGAGGTGAAAGGATAGATTGTGCAAGTGAATGCATAAAAGATGATTAAGTAATTCTTCTTATCTAATTTTTATCATTTTTGTGGGTTTTTAATTTTTTATATTTTTTTATCTTTTTGTTTTTATACTTTTTGATTGATTTTAATTTTGTGATTTTTAATTTCTTTTTATATTTATTTTTGAACTTTTAATTTCTTTTTCTTTCAAATATAGAATAAAGGATATATATATATATATATAAGATTGTATACACAGTATAGGCTAGTGTAATTATAAATAAAAATAATATTCAAAATAAAGAAAAAAAAGTCTTTGGGGTTTTAAGTTTGTTTCTACTATTTTTGCATTTTTTAGGAAATATTGCGAATTTCTATGGATTTTTAAAGTAAAAATACCCACAAATCATGGATTTAGTAATTGGCAAAAATTGAAATGAAGAGGAAAATAGAAAATTATGTTTAAAACTCTTCAGATCAATTTTAGTATGTAGATAATATAAATAAAATTCAGAAAATATATATTTATGGGATTTTTAGTAATTTAGTTTTTTATACTATATTTTATAGTTTTTTATTTTTATATATTTTATTTTTTTATTTTTCAGGTTTTTGGGTTCTTGAATTGTAAAACAAATAGATTAAAAATAAATATTTGAATGATTTATATTTTTTGGTATTTTATAAGCTAAGTAGGGAAATTTGTGCTATATTTGATTTTTAATAAATATTAAAAGATCCTAAATTGCAAAAAAAATATTGGGCACGATAATACAACAAAATCAATGGCCTGGCAGAAGCATACAAGTCTAGGGCATTTTTACAATTTTTTTCAAAAGTTTTAACTTGAATAAAAATTTATAGACTAAAACGAAATACAAACAACCATAGGGACCTGCCTGCAAAATGCCCACCTCATGTGAGACCACATGTTAGATGAGCTGGCATGGATTAGATTGCAAATAAAAATAGTTCAAGGGCATGTTGGCAAATATTACAAAAATAATATAGTGGCAGATGAATGTTTGTAGCATAAATATTAAAATACAAAAATCGATGGCTTGAATGCGCAAAATACCCCACGTTCGTGCGGAGCCAGACGGTCTAGATCGTTCCACTTGCCACAAGTCATGTTCAAATATGGGAATGACGGTTCACTGATCAGAGATAGGGATTAGAACTTTGGCGATGATCTGACGTTGAGATGCAGTTGATTGAATAACTGTTGTACAACCTCACACAGATGGTAATTGGATGTTGATGAAGTTACTTAGAGGAATAAAGAAGAACTCCCGTTCCTCCGAGCTTCGATCGAGGATGGATAGAGCCTCCGACTTCCTTTCACGTTGCAAAGGGTTTAGAAGCATTCCTGGCAAGGTTCTCTAGCTTCCGGAGGCTTCAAAATGATCTGGGGACACATGCGCTCGTCTGCGAGGTCGAAGAAGCCTAAAGGCTCTAGGCACATCCAACAAGGATCGAAACTAGCATCCATCGGTTCTTTGTTCTTCGGGCCTGTACAGGAAGCAAAAGAGGTCGAGGGCAAAATGCCTCGACCATATTAGGAGGGAAATAGACAGATAGCGGGGTGGAGTGATGGATCTCCAGTGAGGAGAAATGTGGGGATCCGAGATCCTACTCCAGGAGGGAGTAGGTTGAATAAAGTGAGGGTTTGCCAGTCGAGGCATGGTCAGAGACATGTGGAGAGGTTCGTCGGAGCCACCCTTCGGTGAACTACGAATGCGCTTGGTTAAGCTAATAAATGTATTAAAATTTAATCTAAATATAGGAAAGAAATTATAAAACTAATGGCTATCGAAAAACATAAAGAAATGGTACCTCGAGCGGCTACAATCCACGAGATTGACCTCACGGTGATGCTCCGCTGGAGATGGGTGGAAATTACCTAAACCACGCTTTGGATCTACTGCAAGTGGTTGGCGAAGGACCTGCCACAACCTTCTATCCAGAGCATAAGAGAGGGAGACCAAAATTTGTTTCAAGGAGATTCGAAAAAGTGGAGAAAGGATGGGTAGGGGATTATGTACAGGATGTGAAGTGGCGATCTTCAAGGTAGAATCACGGGTGCTGCAGTGATGCATGGCCCTACAAAAAGGCTCAGCATGGATCTTGAATGCACAGTAAAGAGATCATATGAAGGTTCTTTTCTTCCTCGAGCCATGAATCAATGCGTATAAAATCGGGAAGGAGCGAGAGTGCTGTGTGCTGACAGGGTCTACGATCTGGGATTAAAGTTGACCCGAGGTTAACGGATGGCGTGGCCTGATTGAGTGATGCCATCCACAAAAAGAAAAAGTTAGACTAAAATTCAATAATAAATTAAAATAAATTAATAGATGATTTTTTAAATTTATAAAATAAAAAAATGTTTATTATTTTTTTATTATTTTATAATAATATTTATTTATTATTCGAGGTTATTATTTACAAGTTAACTTTCAAGGGTGTATTTAAAAGTATATTTGTTTATGTTTTGATTATTTTATTTTTATTTTGTATTTTTGATTTTATTATTTTACTTTGTTAATTTCTATATTTATAACTTATTGTTATATACGTAGATATATTTTTATTATATTTTTCTAATGTAATATAAAGACTTAAATAAATAGGTATATTTATTTATATATATATATAAGTATAGGTATTTCATCTATGTATTTTATTTACGTATTTTATTTTAGTATTTTATTAATAGTTTTATTCTACTTTTAATATGTAAATTTGTTATAAATAATATTTACAATATTAAAAAGATATAAATTATAAAAATAATAAAGAATAAATAAAATGAATATTTATACATGTATATAATATAATGAGTTGAAAATCTAACTTTCACATACTAACTCCTAATAATATGAAACAAACTTCATTAAATGGCTTATTAAAAGTTATATACAATTAAAATGATTTTGATACATTTTGAGTTTTTATTTGAGAGATATTGGTCTGTGAAGTTTTGATTTTGAGATTTTATTCTGTGTATAAAAAGTACAGTGTATATTATTTTTGCATGAAATCAATTTTATATCCTTCTTATATTTTCTTATCTACAACTTTCATGTACAAAGATTCTTTATTTGATGAATAAATAATTAAGAATACAATGGGTCCCAGAAAAGTATAATTGATTAATTAAAGAATAGGATTTTTGGTGTGTTTTTGGCCCTTATCTCCCCTACTTTATTCCTTGTTGACATAGTTATCAAGATACTTAGGTCTCAGAGTTTAGGGTCATAAAATATCTTTGACCTTTATTCTTTTTTTGGTCTTTTCTTTATTGTATAATTTGTCTTTAAAAACAATATTCTATGTAGTATTTATACAACAAAGAATGAATGCTAATTTATGCAAATTAAAGCTATTTACATGTATCAGTAGGGTTTTTAAGGCCAAAATGATAGAATAAAGGTGATGAAATGGATATTCATCAATATTACATTTAATCACTCCATTATGTTTTTGGTTATTAATTATTCGAATTAAATTTCTAAATATAACTTTCATCATGATATATGTTCTCCATTACTCGGATTTCCAAAACAAGGTCTCAATGGGGGCTCTCCCTCCCTCCAATTCTTCATCCGTCTTCGATGTAGAGGTGGTGGTCGTGAGTATAGGCGATGATGGTGATGACGGGAGATGTATGGAGCGGCAAGAGCTTTTGTCCATGGAAGATGTTGCGTATTCTTAGTAATTTTTTCAAATTCATTTTTTGTTCATCAATTAGTCGAGTTCTAGGTTAGTTTAGATTGTTTTTATTTTTATGTTGATTTAGTTTTTCTTCTATTTTGTTTTCATCTCGACCAATATCCTATCATCCTTGATCATTTCCCCTCTATTTTATATTTGAATCAGTGTCTCTTGTCTTAATTTCTCTTGAATACACCTCCAATTTTCTAAGTTTTAATTTATTAGTTCTAATCAAATTTCTGTACTGGGATTGTTAATATGTGGTGTGAATTTAAACAGGTTTTGCTTTGACAAGTTTTACCTGATCTGTGAGTGGATTAAGCCTCAGATTCTGAAGTGTTGTGATTCATTGAATAATATTTTCTGGGATTCATTTATGGTTTCATTAGAACAAAGTCTACTAATAATCGATATTATAAGTTACATTTTGATTCATCAATTTTACAATTTTGTATGCATTTTTACATGTTCTTTGTTTGAAAAAATGATAAATTACTATTTGACTTTTTATTTTGCAGCTCGACACACAAATTTTACAATGAGATCGTGTATTTTACAAAAATCGCATAAACTTTAAATATATGACGAATTCTGAGGGATACATGATATTGGTAAACATGTTGTCTGGAAATATAAAGTACTTTATATTCTAATATTAAGCTTTTCAATTATAAAAATTACATGTGATTTTTATAAAGAGACTAAAAAATTTAAAAAATAATTTACAAACATTTCTCCAACATAATGTTTGGCAAAAAATACAAGATACTAGCATTCCATTTTACAAAAAAAAGCACATGCATTTTAAAAACGCGACACTTAATTTACACAAAAATATCGTGGTTTACAAATATTGCTTCCACAAATGTTGGATGAAAAAGATATTTAACATGTACTGAGATATATATTTTTCTAATTTGAGAATTAAACAAATACACTCCATATTTAATACCCCTTACAATAATATACTTTTGAAGTGTAACATATTTAATGTATTCACAATTTACCACAAACAATATATTAGGAAATATAGAACAAAAATCCAATTATTTTAGGTTTGTCTTCCACGTGTATATTAATTAGTTAGCATATTATAAAACCATCCTATATTTTAGGAAATACAACTACACATTACATAAATATTTGCCGAATTAATACTTTTTTCAAAGATCATTCGTTACAATTTTGTAATTTATAACGCAGGACTGTAAAATATATCAATCTTTTATAAAATGATAACAATTATTTCAAAACACGAGCATTTATTATGTCATATTTTCTGAAAAACTCAATACACACTCCTCAACATCAGTCTAAATTTAGAATGTTCAATGAAATATATTTTATTAATCAAGCATTAATTTAATCCACGACTCATTTTAAGAAGCTTTGTTAAACAAAAATCACTAACTGTATCATGTTGGTTTTAATCTCAAATGCACGCTTTCCATTCAATGGCTGAAATTGACACCCTTTCATATATATATATATATATATATATATATATATATAGATATATAGATATATAGATATATAGATATATATAGCCAACATGATTGCCCCCACCCCATTTTTCGCAAAATGTTTTGATTTTTTTTGGAAAAATATCACCTTGTATATTCATCCCTATATCCCTCCTATATGTTATTCGAATTTCGTCAGAATTACAGACTCCTACGGCCTCCATCCAGACGTCATGTTTTTAACGGTCGCAGGATTTTTTAAATCGACCGTGTATGGATGGAGGTCGTAGGAGTCTGTTTCTGACGAAATTCGAATGGCATATAGGAGGGATATATGGATGAGTATACATGATGATATTTTCAAAAAAAAAATTTGTCCAAAAATGGGGCGGGGCATTCATGTTGGCTGCCCCTAGGGGGCATCCCCATCAACCCCTATATATATAGGGAAAATGTGTATGCCCCCTAGGGCGAGCTAACTTAGCTCCCCCACCCTTTTTTTCACCTATTTTTTTATTTTTTTGAAATGTAAAACCGTATAAATTCATTATTAAATCCCTACATTATGTCATTCAAATTTCACGTGAAACAAAGACTCCTACGACCTCCATCCAGACGTGGTCGATTTAAAAAATCCTGTTACTGTTTAAAAATGACTGTCTGGATGGAGGTCGTAGGAGTCTCTGTTTTGCACGAAATTTAATAACATAATATAGGGATATAGTGATGAAATTCCACGGAAGAAAATTTCAAAAAAAAATAAAAAACCGGGCGAAATAGGAGGGAGCCAAGTTAGCTCCCCCGAGGGGGCAGCCCCATTTAACCCATATATATACATATATATATATAGGGTAAAATGGGGCTGCCCCCAGGGAGTAGCCAACTTTGCTACTCCCACCCCTATTTTTCCCTCATTTTTTTATTTTTTTGGAAAATAAAAATTGTATATTCATCATTATATCCCCCTCACATTCTATTAAAATTTCGTCAGAAACAGAGACTCCTAAGCCCTCCATCCAGACGTCATTTTTTTAACGGTCGCGGGATTTTTTAAATCGACCATTTTTGGATGGAGCCCGTAGGAGTCTCTGTTTCTAACGAAATTTTAATAGAATGTGAGAGGGATATAATGATGAATATACAAATTTTTATTTTCCAAAAAATAAAAAATGAGGGAAAAATAGGGGTGGGAGTAGCCAAGTTGGCTACTCCCTGGGGGCAGCCCCATTTACCTCATATATATATATATATATATATATATATATATATATATATATATATATATATATGGGTCATATGTGGCTGCCCCCGCCTTATTTGGGCAAATTTTTTATTTTTTTTTGAAAAATAACACCATGTACATTCATCCCTATATCACTCCTATATACCATTCGAATTTCGTCAGAAACAGAGACTCCTACGGCCTTCATCCGGACAGTAATTTTTTAACGGTAACAAGATTTTTCTAAATCGATACCATCGAGATGGAGGCTGTAGGAGTCTCTGTTTCTAACGAAATTCGAATGACATATATGAGGGATATATGGATGAATATACATGGTTTTATTTTTCAAAAAAAATAAAAAAATGCCGAAAAATGGGGCGGGAGCAGCCATGTTGGCTGCCCCCAGGGGGCAGCCCCATTTTTTCCTATATATATATATATATATATATAGAGAGAGAGAG